>PVIY010021761.1:0-41942 GCA_004026745.1 Myrmecophaga tridactyla
TGAAAATAGCTCCCCCCCCCCCCAGATAAACCTGGAAAAAGAGAAAGGTAGTAGGAGTTTTTTCCCTGGCAGAGAGAGAGCAGGACTGATGGCAAAAAAACAAAAAAACAAACAAACAAAAGAGGCTTTTTGAGTTATACAGCATAAAATACTTGAAAAGGGCTGGACCCTTAAAAAAGGGAGGCACATAGAGCCTGGAGATACATAGAACCACATAAGCTCTTGTTTGATAAAACCTGAGGAGCAGGATTTTTTTTTCTCTGCCTCTACTACTTAATAGCTCACTAGATACAACTGCAAGGCTTCTTAGTCTCCAGCACTGCCCCAGGCAAGGGCGGAATTAAGCTTCTCTGAGAGACAAAGTAACTAGTCAGGTGAAAGGAGTTAAACCATTAAAGGCTGTACCTTTCCCAAAAGAAATATGGGGCCCAGCTCAAGTGGAATCCCTCCCTCAAGAAATTCAGGTCCCGGGACTGGAAAACTGAAGCAATTAATGCCAACCTACAACCTCACCTCTGTTTCAACCATGCCCCCAGTAGGAGAGTCTGCTGAAGTTATAGGTACCACACCACTTTATGCTGGTGAGAAGCCATGGGCAGACAAGTGCCACATGCTGGGCAGGATAGGAAAAGCACAGAGTCTAGAGGCATCATAGGAAAGTTTGTCAACCTGCTGGGTCTCCCCTCAGGGAAAACTGATGCAGGCAACTCTTTCCTCCTGAGAGGAGGCCAGTCCAGTCTGGGAAAATCTGAATGGGGTCTGTAATATCTGAGGAGACCCTCCTCAAAAAAAAAAAAAGTTTCCATATAAGCAGGGCAAGAAAGAGAAAAACAAGAACTGAAAAATTCCTATCAGTTAAACAGAACCTATGCTAAAGGCCTAGAATAAGTTGAACTGAATGTAAAAGAACAGATAGAGAACAAAGTCATCCAGCAAGAAAATCCTAGAAAAAAAACTGTGAAAACATCATCCAGAATAAGCTAATTAAGGAAATCAAATGCCTAGACACAGTAAAAAATAATGAGTCATACTAGGAATATTGAAGATATGGCCCAATCAAAGGAACAAACCAACAATTCATATGAGATACAGGAGTTGAAACAACTAATTCAGGATGTTTGAACAGACACAGAAAACCTCATCAAAAATCAAATTATTGAGTTGAAGGAAGACATAAAGAAGGTATTGGACAAAGAAAAAGAAGAAATCAAAAGTTGAAAAAACAAATTACAGAACTTATGGGAATGAAAAGCACAGTCAAAGAAAAAAAAACAGTGGAAACCTACAACAATAGATTTGAAAAGGCAGAAGAAAGGACTAGTGAACTAGAGGACTGGACATCTGAAATCTGAAACTAAAAAGAACAGATAGGGAAAAGAATGGAAAAATATGACCAAAGTCTCAGGGATTTGAATGACAACATGAAACATCAACAATGTGTTGTGGGTGTCCCAGAAGGAAAAGAGAAGGGAAAAGGAAGAGAAAGACTAATGGAGGAAATAATTACTGAAAATTTCCCATCTCTTATGAAAGACAGAATATTACATATCCAAAAAGTGCAATGTGCCCCAAACAGAATAGATCCAAATAGACATACTCCCAGACACTTAATAATCAGACTGTCAGATGTCAAAGAGAAAGAGAAAATTTTGAAAGCAGCAAGAGAAAAACAATCTATCACATACAAGGGAAGCCCAATAAGACAATGTGTGGATTTCTCAGCAGAAACCACGGAGGCAAGAAGGCAGTGGTATGATATATTTAAGATTCTAAAAGAGAAAAACTTCCAACCAAGAATTCTATGTCCAGCAAAATTGTCCTTCAAAATGAGGGGGAAATTAAAACATTTTCAAACAAGCAATCACTGAGAGAATTTGTGACTGAGAGACTGGCTCTGCAAGAAATACTAAAGGGAGCACTACAGGCAGATAGAAAAAGGCAGGAGAGAGAGGTGTGGAGAAGAGTGTAGAAATGAAGACTATCAGTAAAGGTAAAAAGATAAAACACAAAACAAAAGAAAACTAGATATGACATATAAAATCCAAAAGGTAAAATGGTGGAAGAAAGTACTGCCTTTACAGTAATAACACTAAATGTTAATGGATTAAACTCCCCCATCAAAAGAATAGATTGGCAGATTGGATTAAAAAAAGCAGGACCCATCTTTTTGTTGTCGACAGGAGACTCATTTTAGACCCAAGGACAAAAATGTCTGAAAATGAAAGAGTTGGAAAAGATATTTCCTGCAAACAACAATCAAAAAAGAGCAAGAGTAGCTATACTAATATCAGATAAATTAGACTTGAAAGGTAAAACAATTAAAAGAAACAAAGAAGGACACTATGTATTAATAAAAGGAACAATTCAACAAGAAGACACAACAATCATAAATATTTATGCACAAGCCAGAGTGCTCCAAAATGCATGAGGCAAACACTGAAAACACTGAAGGAAGAAATAGACACATCTACCATAATAGTTGGAGACTTCAATTCCCTGCTCTCATCAATGGATACAACATCTAGGCAAAGGATCAATTAAGAAACAGAGAATTTGAACAATACAATAAATGAACTATACTTAACAGACATTTACAGAACACTACACCCCACAATACCCTTTTCTGAAGTGCTCATGGATCATTCTCAATGGTAAACCATATACTGGGTCACAAAACAAGTCTCAATTGATTTTAAAAATTGAAATAATAGAAAACACCTTCTCAGATTATAAACGAATTAAATTGGAAATCAATAAGAGGCAGAGGGCCAGAAAATTCACAAATATATGGAGGCTAAACAACATACTCTTAAACAACCAGTGGGTCAAGGAAGAAATTACAAGAGAAATCAGTAAATATCTTGAGGCAAATGAAAATGAAAATACAACATATCAAAATTCATGGGATGTGGCAAAAGCAGTGCAAAGAAGAAAATTTATTGCTTTAAATGCCTATATTGAAAAAGAAGAAAGAGCAAAAATCAAGTAATTAACTATTTGCTTGGAAGAACTAGAGAAAGAACAGCAAACTAGCCCCAAAGCAAACAAAAGGAAAGAAATAACAAAGATTTAGAGCAGAAATAAACAAAATTGAGAACATGGACACAATCAAGAAAATCAACAAAACCAGAAATTGGTTCTTTGAGAAAATCAATAAAATTGATGTACACTTAGCTAGGTTGACAAAAAGAAAAAGAGAGAGGATGCAAATAAATAAAATCAGAAATGGAAGAGGAAACATAACTGCTAACCCCACAGAAATAAAGGAGGTAATGAGAGGGTACTATGAGCAACTATATGCCAATAAACAGAAAACGTAGATGAAATGGACAGCTCATAGAAAGGCATGAACAACCAACATTGACTTGAGATGAAATAGATGGCCTCAACAAACCAATCACAAGTAAAGAGATTGAATCAGTGATCAAGAAGCTCCGAAAAGAGAAAATTCTAGGACCAGATGGCTTCACATATGAATTCCACAAAGAATTCAAGAAAAATTAGTACCAATCCTGTGCAAACTCTTCAAAAAAATTGAAGAGGAGGGAAGGCTACCTAACTAATTTTATGACGCCAACATCACCCTCATACCAAAATCAGACAAATATGCTACAAGAAAAGAAAATTACAGACCAATCTCTCTAATGAATATAGATACAAAAGTCCTCAACAAAATACTTGCAAATAAAATTCAGCAGCACATTAAAAGGATTATACAACATAACCAAGTGGGATTTATTCCAGGTATGCAAGGATGTTTCAACATAAGAAAATCAATTAATATAATACACCATATCAACAAATCAAAACAGAAAATCAAAGCAAACAAATCATGCCACATCCCATGATATGTTGTGTTTTCATTTTCATTTGCCTCAAGATATTTACTGATTTCTCTTGTAATTTCTTCCTTGACCCACTGGTTGTTTAAGAGTGTGTTGTTTAGCCTCCATATATTTGTGAATTTTCTGGCCCTCTGCCTCTTATTGATTTCCAACTTAATTTGTTTATAATCTGATTCGTTTATAATCTGATTACATTCATTTCAAATCTAATCAAAGATGATTCACCTTAAATCATCTTGATTGATGCAGAAAAGACATCTGACAAAATTTAACATCTTTTCTTGATGAAAACACTTCAAAGGCTAGGAATAGAAGGGAATTTCCGCAACATGATAAAAGAAATATATGAAAAACCCACAGTTATCATCATCCTCAGTGGGGAAACACTGAAAGCTTTCCCCCTAAGATCAGGAACAAGGTGAGGATGTTCACTGTCACCTTTGTTATTCAATATTGTGCTGAAATTTCTAGCCAGAGCAATTAGACAAGAAAAAGAAATAAAAGGCATCCAAACTGGAAAGGAAGAAGTAAAACTCGCACTGTTTGCAGATGATATGATACTATATGTTGAAATCCCCCAAATCCACAGCAAGGCTACTAGGCCTAATAAGTGAGTATAGCAATGTGGCAGGGTACAAGATCAACACCCAAAAACCAATAGTGTTTCTATACACTAGTAATGAGCAACCTGAGGAGGGAATCAAGAAAAAAATTCCATTTACAATAGCGACTAAAATAATAAAATATTAGGAATAAATTTAACCAAGGATACAAAAGACCTATACACAGAAAACTCCAAGAAATTGTTGAAAGAAATCAGGGAGGACTTAAATAAATGGAAGGGCATACCATGTTCATGGATTGGAAGACTAAATATAATTAATTATAATTATATTAATTATATTATATAACTAATTCTAAATAATTCTACCCAAATTTATTTATAGATTCAATACAATACCAATTAAAACCCTAAAACTGACTTTGCAGAGATAAAAAAACCAATAACCAAATTTATTTGGAATGAAAGGGTGCCCTGAATAGCTAAAAATATCTTGAAAAGAAAAATGAAGTGGGTGGTCTCACACTACCTGACTTTAAAGCATATTATGAAGCTACAGTGGTTAAAACAGCATGGTACTGGCTTAAAGATATACTGACCAATGGAATCAAATTGATCGCTCAGATGTAGACCCTCTCATCTATGGACAATTGATCTTTGATAAGGCAGTCAAGCCAACTCACCTAGGATAGAGCAGCCTCTTCAATAAATAGTGCTTGGAGAACTGGATATCCATACACAAAAGAATGAAATAAGATCCATATCTCACACCCTATGCAAAAATGAACTCAAAATGGATCAAAGACCTAAACATTAGAGCTAAGACAATAGAACTTTCAGAAGAAAATGTAAGGAAATATCTTATAAAATTTGTAATAGGAGGTGGTTTCCTAGATCTTACACTCAAGGCCAAAGAACTTTGTCAAGAAAGTAAAAGGCAGTCTATGCAATGGGAGACAATATTTGGAAACCATATATCAGATGAGGGTTTAGTATCCAGAATATATAAAGAGATTCTTCAACTTAACAGCAAAAAGACAAACAAACTATTAAAAAATGGGTAAAAGACATGGACAGACACTTTTACAAAGAGAAATACATATGGCTCAAAAACACATGAAAAGATGCTCAACTTCACTGGCTATTGGGAAAATGCAAATCAAAACCACAATGAGCAATCATTTCACACCCACTAGAATGGCCATTATCAAAAAATAAAACAGAAAACGACAAGTGCTCGGAGAGAATGTGGAGAAAGAGGCACACTTACCCACCATTGGTGGGAATGTAAAATGGTACAACCATTGTGGAAGGCAGTTTGGCAGTTCCTCAGGAAGCTAGGTATAGGATTGCCATATGATCCAGCAATCCTATTGATAGGTATCTATTCAGAGGACATGACAGCAAGGACACAAATGGACATTTTCACACCAATGTTTATAGCAGTACTATTTACAATTGCCAAGAGATGGGAACAGCCCAAATTCCATCAATGGATGAGTGGCTAAACAAGTTGTAATATATACACACAATGGAATATTACACAGCTGTAAGACAGAACAAAGTCATAAAGCATGTAACAACATGAATGGACCTTGAGGACATTATGCTGAGTGAAATTAGCCAGAAACAAAGGGACAAATACTGTGTGTTCTCACTAATATGAACTAATGTTAATGAGTCAACTTGGAGAATTTAAGTTAAGGACACAGGTTATCAGGAGATAGAAATAGGGTAGAGATTGGGCAATTGGTGCTGAAGGAATACAGATTGTGCTACAAGTTTGACTGTAAAAATTCAGATATGGATAGCACAATACTACCTGATTGTAGCACAATAATGTAAGTACACTGAATGAAGCTGAATGTGAGTATGGTTGAGGGAGAAGGTCTGGGGACATGAAATCAAAAGGTAGGAGAGAGGATAAAAACTGAGAAAGTAAAATTTAGGAATGCCTAAAGTGTATAATAATGGTGATTAAGTATACAAATTAAAAAGTGTTTTTGCAGGAGGAAGAGCAAAGGAATGTCAGTATTGCAGGGTTTGGAAAATGATGGTATATGGAAAAAAGTACAATCAATGTAAGGTAGAGTTGATAGTCAATAGTAACTTCATATGCTTCCGCTGAATGGAATAAAGGCATTATGCCAAACTAAATGTCAACCGCTGGGGGGAGGGGATTGGGAAAGGGGTTTGGATTCTTTGTGGAAGGAAGAAAATGTCTTCAGATAGAGTATGGTGGTAAAGGCATGTCTATACACTTAGGCTGGATTGTATGATGTGTGAATAAAACTATTTAAAAATGGTCAGAGAGAAGTGCTAGAGAAAATGCAGAGAAAGAGGCTTACTTATTCACTCTTGGTAGGGAAATGAGAGGTGGAGCCCTTTGGAGAGGAGTGTGGTGATTCCACAGGAGGCTAGGGTGGGTTTACCTTATGATCCTGAAACCCCATTTCTCGGTATATACCTGGAGGAATTGAGTATGGGGACATGAATGGACATTTGCACATTGGTGTTTCTGGCAGCAGTGATCATGATCCACAATGAACAGAGGTGGCCTAAGGGTAGAATGACTGAGGAATGGAAAGGGAACCATGGTGTATACACATAATAGACTACTGGGCCACTGCAAGAAGGAATGAAGTTGTGAGGCATACAACTAGATGAATGAACCTTAAGAGCTGTAAGTTGAATGAAATGTCAGGAACAAAAAGACAAATATTATCATGCCTCAATTATATGGACTACCTATAATATAAAAAATGCTGAACTAAAGTCAAGAGAATGGGTTATCAGGTTGGGGCTTATTGTAAAGGGTCCTAGATTGTAAGCTCTTACAGCAGTCACATATATTCAGGAGGTGTAACTGTTAATTCTAAATTGTGAGATACTGAGCTGTTTATATATAATCTAGTCTTTCCCAGAAATTTTGAGTATTTATGTGACACCTGAGACTCAGAGTCAGAGCCCTGAAGCTATGAAAGTCAACAGTACCCTATACAGGAACTGTTTAAAAAGTTGAAAAAGTGATCAGACATTGAGTAGAGATATAAATGAAGTGGATCTGGATAGGATTAAGGTATATCAGAAGACAGGGTAAAGGATGATATTGTCCCATATCTTAAAACTTTAACTTCTGTGTGAAACTAAAGGGAGAGATTATTTGGTGCAAAATTAATGTTTTGGGTAGTGCATTTCCTAATTTAACTTGTGTGATCAGTTTAGCTGAACACCATAAGTGCATGGAATATTGAATAGGGCCTGAGATTTTGTTGGTTTGTCCAGGTTAGTGTGATGCCCCCATAAATCTCAGAGTGATTTGGACAGTGAGTAAAGAAGTATTTGCAAAGCCCCCTTAGGGGAATGGAGAGAAAGGAGGAAAGATTCAATTTCCCCATTTGGAGAGTTTCTGATACTGTTGGAAGCAGTGGGGACAACCAAATTAATAGGCCAAACCCCCAATCTTGGGGTTTGCCCTATGAAACTTATTACTGCCAAGGATAGGCTAAGTCTACTTAAAATTAGGCCTAAGAGTCACCCCCAGAGAACCTTTTTCATTGCTCAGATGTGGCCTCTCTCTCTCTAAGCTGACACAGCAAGTGAGCCCACTGCCCTCCCCCCCCCATGTGGGACATGACTCCCAGGGGTGTAAATCTCCCTGGCAACATGGGACAGAAATCCCGGGATAAGCTGGGACCCAGCATCAAGGGATTGAGAAAACCTTCTTGACCAAAAGGGATAAGACAGAAATGAGAAAAAAATGAAGTATCAGTGGTTGAGAGATTTCAAACACAGTGGAGAGCATATCCTGGAAGTTATTCTTATGCATTATATAGATATCCCTTTTCAGTTTATGGTGTATTTGAGTGGCTAAAGGGAAGCCACTCAAAGTGCCTGAAACAGTAGAGCTGTGTTCCAGTAGCCTTGTTTCTTAAAGATGATTGTACAAAGATATAATGTTTACAATTTGACTGTGTGATTTTGAAAACCTTATGTCTGGTGCTCCCTATATCTAGAGTATGGACAGATGAATAAAAAAATATGAAGAAAAATAGACAAATAATAGGAGGAGCAAAGGTTAAAATATATTGAGTAGATGGAAATACTAGTGGTCAATGAGACAGAGGGATAAGGGGTATGGTATGTATGAGTTTTTCTTTTTTCTTTTTTCTTTTTATTTCTTTTTCTGGAGTGATGCAAATGTTCTAAAAATTGATCATGGTGATGAATACACAACTATGTGATGATATTGTGAGCCATTGATTATACATCATGTATGGACTGTTCGTATGTTAAGAATGTTTGGGTTTGTGTGTTGTTTCATCAATAAAAATATTAAAAAAAAAAAAGAAGGCATTGGGCAAACATAAAAACTTGAAAGCTTGAAAAAACAAATGACAGAACTTATGGGATGAAGGACACTAGAAGAGATCAAAAACACAAAAGTGACTTACAACAGCAGAGTTGAAGAGGTAGAAGAAAGGATTGGTGAGCAAGAGGACAGCATATAGACAAAAGAATAGATAGGGAGAAGAAAGGAAAATTATGAATAGGCTCTCAAGGAATTGAATGTCAACATGAAGCCCATGAGTATAGGTGTTATGGGTGTCCCAGAAGGAGAAGAGAAGGGAAAGGAGGCAGAAAAATAAGGGAGGAAATAATCACCGAAAAATTTCCACCTGTTATGAAAGACATAAAAATACATGTCCAAGAAGCACAGCATATCCCAAACAGAATAGATCCAAATAAACCTACTCCAAGACACTAATCAGATTGTCAGATGTCATAGACAAAGAGAATTCTGAAAGCAGCAAGAGAAATGTGATTCATCACATACAAGAGAGGCTCAATAAAACTATGCAGATTTCTCAGCAGAAACCATGGAGGTGAGAAGGCAATGGTATGATATAGTTAAGATATTGAAAAAGAACAACTGCCAACCAAGAATTCTATATCCAGCAAAACTGTCCTTCAAAAATGACAGAGAATTTAAAATATTTTCATACAGACAGACACAGAGAATTTGTGAACAAGAGATCTGTTCTACAAGAAATACTAAAGGGAGCACTGCAGGCATATAGGAAAAGACAGGAGAGAAAGGTTGGAGAAGAGTGTAGAAATGAAGACTATTAGTAAAGGTATAAAAGAAGAAAAAGTAAGATGTGCTATATTAGAATAAAGTCATGATGTGTGCAACAAGATGGATGAACCTTGAGGACATTATGTTGAGTGAAATTATTCAGAAACAAAAGGGCAAATACTGTGTGATCTTGCTAGCATGAAATAATATTAATGAGTAAATTTTGAGAGTTAAAGCTGAGAACACAGGTTATCAGGAGATAAAAAGAGGGTAAAAATTGGGCATTTGATTCCAAAGGAGTACAGAATGTACAACAGGGTTGATTATAAAGATCCAGACATGGATAGCATAACACTATCTGATGATAGCACAATATTGTAGTACACTGAACAAAGCCGAGTGTGAGTATGATTGAAAGAGGAAGGCTAGGGGCATATAAGACACAAGAAGGAAAGATAAAGCCTGGGACTGTATAACTAGGGAAACCTAGAGTGGGCAATTATGGTGATTATATAAGAATATTTTTACAAGAGGGAAAACAAATGAATGCCAACATTGCAAGGTGTTGAAAATGGGATGGTATTCAAGAAGAAATAAAATCAGTGCAAACCAGGATCTATAGTTAACATTAACATTGTCATATGCTTCCATTAAATATAACAAAAGCAATATACCAAAGCTAAATGTCAACATGACAGGAATATAAGAGAGGGCTATGGAATTCTTGGTGTTGTTTCTCTTCTTTATTTTATTTTTATTTTTTAGTCTTCATACTTTTTCCTCTTCTTCTTTCTTTTTGGAAGAAATGGAAATGGTCTTATATAGGTTGTGATGGTGAATACATAACTATATGATTATCCTGGGAACCATTGATTTTTTTGCTTAGAATGGATTGTATGGTGTGTGAATAAAACTGTTAAAAAATAAAAAGATACAAGTTCTGGAGAAAATGTGGAGAGAGAGATGTATCTATTCACCATTGGTAGGTAAGTGGAATGGTGCAGCCCCTCTACAGGGCAGTGAGGTGGTACCACAAGAGGCTAAGTATAGGGTGGCCATATGACCCTGCAACCCTGTTATTAGATATATATGTGGAAGAACTGAAAGCAGGGACACAAATGGACATTTGCATGCTGTTGCTTATGATTGCAATATTCACGATTTGCAATGGATGGGAGCTGCCTAAGGGTACATCAATTGATGAATGGAAGGGTGAACTGTAGTGTATATATATATAATGGAACATTGAGCAGCTGACAGAAGGAATGATGTTATAGACTTGCAACTAGGTGAATGAGTCTTGAGGACATTGAGTGAAATAAGCCAGAAATGAAAAGACAAATTTGTAAGGCCTCACTAACATGGATTAACTATAACATGCAAACTCTGAGAATTGAATTTGAGAGCCTAGGTTATCAGTTGAAGGCTTATTGTAAAGGTTCCTAAATTATTTGCTTTTACAGCAGTAACATATATTCCTGAGTTGTAACTGTTATTTCTGAATTCTGAGATGCTGAGCTCTTTGTGTGTAACTTGGTCTTTCCCTGGAACTTCTATGTGACACCTGAGACTCAGAGCTAGAGTTCTGCAGCTATGAAAGTCAGCATTATCCCATACAGCAACTATTTAAAAAGCTGAAAAAGATGTGAGACTTCAATTAAAGATGGTAATGAAGCTGATCTGGTTAGGATTAAGGTAAATCAGGTAAAAGATAAAGAATGATATTGACTGTATTTTAAAACTTCAACTTCTGTGTGCGACCAAAGGAAAATATGTTTATTTGGTGCAAAATTTATATTTTTTCTGTAGCACACTATCTAATTTAATTTGTATGGTCAATTTTTTTAACACATAAATACATGGAAACTTGAATAGGGAGTAAGATTTTGTTGGTTTGTACAGGTTCATGTGATGCCCTGATACATCTCAGAGAAATCTGGGCAGAAGATAAAAAAGTATTTGCAATGTCCCCTTGAAGGACAAGGGAAAAATGTGGAAGTATTAAACTTCTCCACCTGTGGAAGACCTGATATTCTCACAAGCATTGGGGACTAGCCCCTTGATCATGGGGTACTTATGAAACTTATTCTTGCAAAGGAGAAGGCAAGTTTACTTATAATTACTCCAGAAGTCATACCTGGGGAACCTCTTTTGTTGCTCAGATGTGGCCTCTTTATCTAAGCCAGCTTGGCAGGTGAACTCACTGCCAACCCCCCTAGCCTGGCTCTGGCATTGTGGGATTGAGAAAGCCTTCTTGGCTAAAAGAGGGAAGAAGAATAAAACAAAATAAAGTTTCAGTGGCTGAGAGATTCTAAATAGAGTCGAGAAGTCTTCTGGAGGTTATTCTTTTGCATTATGTAAATATCTCTTTTTAGTTTTTGGTGTATTGGAGCAGCTAGAGGGAAATGCCTGAAACTGCTGAACTGTAATCCAGTAGCCTGATTCTTGAAGATGCTTGTGTAACTAATAGCTTTTATGGTGTGACCATGTGATTGTGAAAACCTTGTGACTGACACTCCTTTTATTCAGTGTATGGACAGATGAATAAGAAAATAAAGACAAAAAAAATAATATGGGGAAATGAGAGTACTGGAAGTTTAAGGTGTTCTTTTATACTTTTATTTTAATTTCATTCTTATTTTATTGTTTTTGGAGTAATGAAAATGTTCAAAAATCGATTGTGGTGATGAATTCACAACTATTTGCTGATACTATGAATCACTGATTGTATATTTTTAGGTGAGTATGTGTTATTTGACTATATCTCTATAAAATTGCATTAAAAAACATTGTAAACCAGAATGGGAAAAGAATGTAAAAAGAAGAAATAGAAGTTGTAAATGAGCTTGTAATCATCATTGCAATTGTCAGTAATTAAAAAAAACCCCAAAAAAGTAATCTCAGTTCAGAAAATTCCATATCTGAATTGAATGAAAAATTCAAGTAACAGGTAACTGTAATCTTAATAAACTCTTCCTGAGACTGGGAAAAGAGAAATATTCATACCTCAATAAATTTAGTTGAACCTTGATAATTGAACAAGACAATGACAATATGAACAAGGGAATTATAGACCATTCTCACCATGAAAAACCTTAACAAAAGATTAGTACACCAGATTGAATAGTATATGAGATATCAGTAGACTCTGTCTTGAGAATATAAGAATTGTTTTAACATTAGGAAAATCTAATGTATTTTACCTCATTAACAAATTAAAGAAGAAAAATCAGGATTGTCTGAAAAAGTAAGTTAAGAAATAGTTTGGTGGATCTTTTAGGCCTGTGCTTGCCAATCTGTTTCCCTAGACCCCATGCCAGTACACACTTATGTACCACAAATGGCTCACAGGTGAACCAAGATGATGGAGTACAGCTTGTAGAGGACAAAGCCCCTAAACTAGTGCTCCTTCAGCTACAAATAGGCTCATCATTTTTACTACTGTCTTAATATCATTTCTTACATGTGCTGTGATGGGAAAAAGTTACAGATATTTTTGATAGATACACTTCACTCTGATGGGTAATTCATTCATACTGTTGTTCCACTCTGGAACAACAATGGGTGAAATCCATTGTTTCATTTGAGTAGAGCTTATATGTTTAAAATTTTTTAAATCTCTAACTACTAGGAATTTGTTCTTTTTTCCCTCCCTTCTTTGAATTGATGTGGCATGAGAATCAGAAGTAAGAGCATCTATTCTGCAAATGCAGTCTTCCCTCAGCTGGGCTGAACCAAGGCCAAAATACAGGGAGCAGCGTGTTTGCAAGCCTATTAGATCACTTTAAAAGTCATACCACCAATATAATTTTCAGTAATCAAGCTAACATTTTGATCTCCATTAGCCAGACTGATTCATAACTTAAGTAGGAAAGAGCTAGTTTATTTATTGACTTCTTCAACATATGTAATTTCTAAAATGAGTGAGTTCTAAATCACAACTGATAGATGAGCCAAAAATGGAACACAGATTCCCTAATGATTTGCAAATTTTTCAACTACAGTAAAAGTGCAAAAGTTTTCATAAATGGTCTGCTCTTATTCTTTCTAAATTGACCCTTAAAAATCTCCTTGAAATCTCTTTCACTGAACAGCTCTGCCTAAGCCATCTGCCCTCATACATTTCTGCCCAATGAGACACTGTGGCCAGTGTCACATGGGCTTCCTTCTACCTCCACTTCCTTCCTTCTCATACTGTCCATATGGTATCTCCCTTTCTTATAGGATTTATGCACTACCCTGCCCAGTGATCTGAAGTCATGGTTGGTGAGCTTCCAGCCTCTGTTTTTTCTATTTCTCAATTCTCATTCGCCAGGAGCACCTTGCAGAAATCAACACATCATGACCCTGGTCTGGAACATGTACCTCGTGTACCTCCTAGGTGACCCTCACATGGAACATCTTTTGAGAGTTGCAGGCCTATAGCAGCAACATGGCACTGAGCAAGCTATTCTTTCTATCTGCTTTGGAGGTGTGTATTTAGTGGCTCCTCTCTGTGAAGGGGATCTTCAACCAGCAATCTGAAGGAGAGAGTTTCCACTGGCCATATTCCTGCCAAGATGATGTGCTATGATGCCTTTCCACCCTACCACTCCTCCAAAACACACACACACACACACAATCTATACCACTACTTGCACTAACTATAATTACTGATGTTTCTATACACATTGATACAACATGTGCTTATGCTAAGAGTTGGTTAATTTTTTCTTCTATCATGAAATCATTATCTCATATAATGGTTGCTATCTTCGTTTGCCAGAGGGCCATGACAAATACCAAACAATGGGTTGACTTAAACAAGTATTTACTGCCTCACAGTTTGGAAGTTAGACATCCAAAAATCAAGATACCAGTAAGGTTTGCTTTCTCCTTGAAGTCTGTTGGGTTTTGGTTCTGGCTGCTGGCAGTCTTTGTGGTTGCTTGGCTTGCATCTCTGTCTCATGTCACATAGTGATGTCTTTTCCTTTCTAGTTCCTGGTTTTCTTTATAAGGCTTCCAGTAATCCATATTAAGGTCCACCCTCATTCAGATGGTCCACACATTAATTAAAATAACATCTTCAGAAGATCCTATTTACCGCTGATTCAGGCCCATAGGGATGCAGATTAAGATTAAGAACATATGTATGTTGGGGGACAAAATTCAATCTACCACAGTTGTCTTTTTGGATTTTAATCTTACAGAGAATGTACTTACATAGGGTAGATTACCTAGCCAAAGATATCCAAAGGGTTTACTCGAAAAATGTTCTTGCGGGTTCAGCCTTTATTAAATCCTCCCTGGGAACTGGTATTTTGGGAACAATGTATTACTGGTAAAGAGAAGCATGTGAATTTTCCAAAAGCAAAAGTGTATGTAACCAATGAAAGGATAAAATTTCAGGGCTTGTACAGTAAAGCAGCTGTTAGATGATTTACTGGAAAATTCCTCCAAAACATAATAGACACTGCTTACTACAAAGGAAATACTTTCCTTTAAGTCCATAATGTTAAAGTTCAAAAGTTATGCAATCAAAATACCGCTCTATTAAAATTCCAGATTTTCATGATAACCTCCACCTTAGGGACCTGACTCTCATTCCATTGCTCTAACAAAAGCCAGGGCACCACTGGTGTGAAATTCATGATGTGTGTTCTAAACTCCAAAGATTTGTTCCTTTTGTGCAGTTTCCAATATCAATAGCAGAGGATGGGATTTCTTTTCTCAGGTATACAAGTGACTCATGCTAAACTAAGCAAATCATATAACTTCTCAATTTCATTTAGAAAAAATTATTTTCCCCCAGACAGCAGGGTTCTGTGTGATTTACAAGGCAATGAGAACAATTGCAGTGCAAAGCTTGCAGAGGTCAGAGAGGAAGAGAAACATAGACTGTTTCCAGCACTTTCCTTAGCTCCCTACACAGACAATCAGCATTCAGAGGGACTTTCTCAGAAGTTCCTATAAAGCTCTGGAGGAGACAAGTGAAAGTGGCAGGAGAGAGAAGGCAGTCTCTGAGGAGTGCAGTGAATAGCACAGCCACTGTTCCACAGTACCAGAGATTTGGCGCACACAAGGGAACTGAATGGGCCAATTTAGCCCTTGACTCTGCTGACTTCCAAGGTCATTTAACAGGAGTTATCAGAAACCTCTTGCATTTTATGTAATGTGTTTACACATAGGGCATCCTCTGGCCTATAAGGAGGGCCCCACCCATATAGAGGGCACTATTAAGCTTACTGAGAGGTGATTACTCTAGGGACTTTGGTCTACATAGGAAAAGTAGAAATGGCAGTGGAGGACAGACTTACAGTGATGCACGCTGACGTCATTGCCTCCTCTATTATATTGAACATTCTAACTAATTCTAACCTGCCTGTCCCCTGGTGTGCTGAAGTTGTGGTCCAGGTCATCATAGCAGAACTCCTCTTCAACAGACACCTCTTCATCTGGTTATTGATGAATTGCTCTTAGATTGCTCTTAGATTTGTTCTGGTTTTCAGATAGCAAAATAGAACAATTGGTTTCCATATTTACAACTCTTTGTCTAAACCACAAGGCTAAAAAGATTCCACTTATGAAATAAATATGGAAGTGGTCAAATGATATGAAGAACATCGATACAGGAATGGTTTGTTCAATAACGATGATATATGAGTCAAATCTCTGGACTTCGACTGTGACATAAACCTATTTCATGCCAGAGGGAGGACTGAGCTAGCTGAGAATCAGTTTTGGCTCAGCCTCTGAGGCTGTATGGCAGTGAAGGTTTGAGTTCCTGTATTGATGACTCAGCTCTGTTCTGCTCAGAGAAGATAAATTAGGTGTCACGTGCTTTAATTCTTAGTAAAATAGGTTATTTTGGTAAAAATAAAGTAACTTTTAAAAAGATTCCAATGAATATGAAAGGTCTCTATCTAAAAAGATGCACCTTTGGTTCATGGTGAGAACTTTTTCCTTCTTAATGAAAAAATATTTTCTTCAAATCTATCTAGACCTGTTTACTTCATGGGCCTTTTGAGTTGCACTGATAAGGAGGGAGTCAAACACCATTTCCAGTAATACTGTGCTCAGTTGCAGTGGCAGCATGTCCCCTGCCTCACGCTCTGCCACTTCAGTTCCAGCTGAGGAGTGACTGTGAAGTTTGTTCTGGACCATACAACGAATAGTCCTAAAAGCCTATTAGTTACATATGGCAGAAGATACCTTGGGGTGAGTCATAGAGTTATTTTTTTAACAGGTGTGTATATTAGCTTGTTAAGCTGCTGAAATGCAATATACCAGAAATGGAATGGCTTTTAAAAAGGGAATTTAATAAGTTATGAATTTACAGTTCTACCTATAAAAATGTCCATACTAAGGCATCCAGGTACAAATGCCTTAAATCAAGAAATGCCAATAGGTCTGGAACACCTCTGTCAGCTGGGAAGTTGCATGGCTGGCATCTGCTGGTCTCTTGCTCCTGGGCTCCATTGCTTTCAGCCTCTGTTCCAATGACTTTGCTTTTCAGGGGCTGAATTTCATCTCCTGGCTTCCCTTGGTTCTCTCCAGATTCTGGCTTGCTTAACATCTAATGGCAACATCTGTGGGACTCCAAGCATCTTCAAACATCCATGTCTCTGTTCTCTGAAGCAACTGTTCCACAAGCATCTACATCTGCTCTCTTTGTCAGTTCTTAGGTTTCTGTCATTTCTCACTCTCTCCAAAATGCTTCCTCTTTTAAAGGATTCCAGTAAACTAATTAAGACTCACCTGGAATGAATGGAGTCACATCTCCATCTAATCAGAGGTCACACTGAAAATTAGGCACACCTCATCTCCATGGAGAAAATCTAATCAAAACTTTCCGCCCTGCAATATTGAATCAGGATTAAAAGAAACAACTGCCCCCATAAGATTGAATCAGGATTAAAACGTGGCTTTTCTGGGGTTCATAACACTTTCAAACCAGCACAGTGTGTTATACACTTTACATTCTGCAGTCTGTGCATGTGCCTGTCCTAGAGAGAGGCAGACTCCCTGGGTTTCCTCTCTTCTTCCTTTGCTAATAGAACCCAGGTACTGCTCAGGTCTCAAGCAGCAATGTGCTCAAGGCAGTTAGGCTCAACCCAGGGATGAGACATGATTAGCCACTCCTCTTTGCTAGTGATTAGCATGAGGAAATATCCCAAAAAGAAACTGCTGGGAGCTTTGGGGAAAGGCTTTCCTCCTTAATGAAAGGAGCCTTGACAAGACTGAGCTGTTAAATTAATCCACCCTGCCCTTGTACCTCTGAACTTCTTGTTTGGGGAGCTGTTAAACTCTGTATTGTTTAAACCTCATTGGGTATGGTAAAACTCACAGCTAAAATTATCTTAACTGATCCTCAGTGGCAGAACCTAAATTTACTTTCTGTTTCTGTAAGTGGTGCAAGCCACAGGATATCAGCAACTATGGAAAAAATAAACACCCTTGGTTAAGTTCAAACTGCATGCAATGATACATGTAGGTCAACTGCTACAGGGAAACAGTGACAGAGAAGTGAAAAGCCTTCTATAGGTTAGAAGAGGTGTGGGGCAACATCCAGAGCCCATTCCACCGTGTCACTGGCTGAATCATCTTACTGCCTCGCTTCCTGACATTTAATGTGAGTGAGTTTAGACCATCTGAAGAGTAGTAATAAGTGATAATGAATGATAATGAATCAGTTTATCTCCAAAGTTGCTTTCAGTTCTAAAACTCTAAGATGAGTGAGAACAAACCTGAATTGTATCCAAGTAGCACAAATAATGTTGCAAAACAGTGATGCCAATTCCAAAAATTGAAGATGATTTTCCAAAAAAGAGTCAAGGAAAAGATTAGTGATCACATTTGCACTTTGTAGTCAATTCTAAAAATTCTTAAAATAAATTATCAGTGCAGTCTATTCACTCATTAACTATTCTGAGGTACTGATCTAAGATCAATATAGAAATAGCTCTTCAAAGGTTACAATAAAAGTGGCTAATGAAGTGCTTCTCTGAAGTACAGGTCAGTGCGTATTCCATGAAGAGTCACTGTTATGGATTGAATTGTCTTCTCCCAAATTGTATTCCTACTCCCCAGTTCTGCGAATGTGAATTTATTTGAAAAACGGATCTTGGAAGATGTTATTACTTAAGATGAGGTCAAACAGGATTAGGATGGACCCTAATCCAATATGACTGGTGAACCTATAAGTGAAGGAAATCTGGACACGGTAAGTGGAAGACAAGAGACAGAGACAACTACGTAATGGAGGCAAACATTGAGTTATACTGCCACAAGCCAAGAAATGCTGTGGATTTTTAGGCACCTTTCAGAAGTCTGGGGAGAAGCACGGAATGGATTCTCTCCTTTAAGAGAAAGCATGGCCCTGCCAACACCTTGATTTCTGACTCTTTGCCTCCAATACTGAGATGATAAATGTCTGTTGTTTAAGCCTACTAATCTGTGGTACTTTGCTAAAGCAGCAGTAGCAAACAAAGACAGTAACTCTTGCTGATGTATGTCACTAAGGTTGCAGAATGAACACTATCTATGCTCAGGTTGTGTCCTGTCCATGATGAGGAGTTTGAAATTATTCCTCATATGTGATTATTTATTGGACCTAAAGATATTGGAAGCCCAAGGACTTCTTTGAAAGAGTCATCCAATCCAAGAGTTGTAATGATCTTTGAAGAAAAGAGGTGAATGGTATGTACTACCTGTGAAGCTCAGTAGTCTTTGAAAACAAACACCAGGTTTTGAAGTCCAGCAGACCTGAGTTTGAAACAATGCTCTACCACTTGCTAGCTTTGGGAGTTTAGAAATCGGTTTACTTCTTCAAATGCCTTTGAAATGTAGGAAGGTAATTATTTCATATAATGATTTAACAAGGTATGCAAAATATCTGGCAATTGATACATAAATGTCAACTCTCTTCTCCCCTTTCTGTTAAGGGGATTAGTTCAAACTCAATATTAGGATGCACAGTATATTTGGAAATGGAGCAAACTATTGTAAAGGATTGAAAAATAAAGATGAACATACAAGAATAAAGAGGTATGAAATCAAATGATGATTCTTCAAATTCAGGAAAATATACTATAAACAAGGGAAGAATAGCTAGTGTTTATCTTGACCATTCATGAACAGGCCCCTTTCTTTTTGACATGAAATATATGCACATTTCTGTAAGACTTTCTACCTTCAATCTG
Organism: Myrmecophaga tridactyla; assembly: GCA_004026745.1. Taxonomy (NCBI): domain Eukaryota; kingdom Metazoa; phylum Chordata; class Mammalia; order Pilosa; family Myrmecophagidae; genus Myrmecophaga; species Myrmecophaga tridactyla. Next base: position 19,669 of record PVIY010021761.1, read on the forward strand.
AAATATTTGTTTGGCATTGGTTTTGGATCTTTTAAGATTCCATGAACTTTTGCCATAGCTTCTCAGGACAAAATATTTGTATTTGTTTGGAAAAAAAAGTCTCACTCTTCATGTTCAATTATTAAGTTAGTGAGATAGAGAATAATGATATTACTACTCTCTGGTGCTTATCACACTTGACATTTTCCCTAAATACACACTTTGTTCATTGGCTGAAATCCTATTTAATATTATCCAATATCAAAGGCAGGCTTTGGTATATCAGTCTCCTTGGAGAAAAGTACATGGATCACTAATTCAATTACAGATGGAAAGGAATGTGATAGCCCCAGTCTACTTGCCAGTAATATATTTATAGTCACAAATAACCTGGTGACTCGGCATTTTAGTTTTGAGTGAGGTTAGAAAAAGTCTACTTTGGGTTGTATTAGTCATTGGCTTGCACAGTTCTTCAAATAGTAAGTTAGTGCCCACTATGTGCATGCCCATTCAAAACACAGAAGCTGACCAAGGCCAAGCCTAGATGATGCCAAACACTTTAAAACCTTCCAACTCCCAAATTCTATGACTGTGGCATCTAAATGAATGAAAAGAACTCTAGGGAAAAAAATAAAAAATTAAAAACAAAAATCTATTATTAGAATACTCGATATTTTTTAAAAGGAGACAGATTTTTAAAAATCTTGCTTCTCAAATGTTATATAAAGAGAAATACATATGACAAATAAACCATGAAATATGCCTGTATTAGTTAGGGTTCTTTAGACAAACAGAACCAACAGGAGATACCTGTAAATTTGAGATTCACAAGAGTGTCTCATGCAACTGTGAGAATGCAAGAGTCCAAAATCCAAAGGGCAGGCTATGAAGCTTGAAGGGTCTAGACGAACTTCACAGGAGAGGCTGGCTGGCTGAAGAAGAAATGAAAATTCTCTCTTCTTCCTTAAAAGTCTTCAAATGATTGAATCGAATCAAGCTGATTGGAGTCTCTCGTTTGTGGGGAACAATCCCTTAGTTGATCGTAGATGTAATCAGCCACAGCTGCAATCAGCTGACTGATGCTATAATAAACCAACTTTCTGGTTTCTCAACCAGCCACAAAATATCCTTGCAGTAATATTAAGCCAGTGTTTGCTTGACTAGACAACTGGGCACCATCACCTGGCCAAGTTGACACCAGAACCTAACCATCATAATGCCTGACCTCATCATGATAAAAAATGAGAAAAATAAAATGAATACCATTTTTATTCTATCAAATTGGTAATGAGTTGAAAATTGACAATACCCAGTGTTGGCAAAGGTGCAAAACAGGCTGCGTTATTTAGCTTAAGGGACTGAAAACGGTAGTTTTTCCAGAGGGTAGGGAAAAACTCTAACATTCTGCAAATCCTATGACCTTGAAATTCTACTTTTAAAAAATTATCTAAGGAAATAATCATGAATGTTTACAAAGATTCACCTTTCAGGATAATTGCTGCATTGTTTTCAACAAGGAATAAACAAATAGTGTCCAACAATAGGGAATTGGTTAAATTAAGGATGCTATACCTGTACATATGACATATAATATTAAAAATAATGTTATGTTGAAATATTTTGTAGCAAGAATATATTCATGGTATATTAAGTGAAAGAAAGTATAAAACAATATTATGGTATGAGTTCATTTTCTCCCTTCCAAAGGTTTATAAGCATACATTAAAGATTGGAAAGTGAAAGGCCAACATCTTACCAATGATTATCGCTAATTATAAGAATCTAAATTAATTTTTTATTTTCTCCATTTTTTCCTATATTTTCTATGCTGAAAATATTTATCACCTTAAAAAGAAAAAAATCATAAAATATAATACTTTTAATAAGAAAGTTATAAAATATAATACTTTTAATAAGAAAATGTTACAAAATATAATATTTTTAAACTTCTATAGACTTTTAAATTAATAGTCTTTAATTTATGCCAATACAGACTTTGGCATTGACCTTATAGTTCCTATAGGAGAAACTTTGTTAAAATTTTACTAGTTTTATCAAGTTAGTTCCAAATACGTATAGAATATAATATCTACTGTGGACAGTGTAAACATACAGGATTCTAGTGCTGCTTTTTACACATGTTCTATAATACACGAGGTAGTAATGCACGATTTCAGAGGGCAGCGGTAATGGGCAAATGTGCACTCCTGTCTACAGAAAGCACATGGAGATGATAAAAAGAGTTGACAGATGTAGGTACATTTGTAGTTCAGTCCAAAATAATAGAGGTAGAAAGTAAACACTTGTTAGTGCCCATCTTGACCTGAAGTGATCCCTGCACCTTCCCTTCATTTGCTCTGTAACCTTGCCTGATTTAACTCCAGTATAAACAAGAATATTGATAATATCTACCTCTTCCAGTTGTTATGGGATTTAAATGAGTAAAGCTGTGGCAGGGTTAGAATTTGCACTGCACCTGGCAAATAGTAAGTACTTTGGAAACTTTAGCTGTAATTACCATCAGTAGGTCCATGAAGTGGATGGTACATTTGAACTGAAGTTAGAAATGCCCTTGCACTCCTACTTTATGTGTGTGTGTATGTGTGTGGTTGCCTTGTCTTGATGGACAATTTTTGTATATTAAAAAAAAAAGAAGAAGAGGGAAGGGGAGGGAGTAGAAGAAAAGAGGTGCTGTTCACAATAGTTAACTTTGGAAAGGCTTGGAGAGTAATATATTCACTGCTTTGTAACTCATAGTCTAACACTGGGAATGGTTCAGGGGATATGCTTTGAATTGAATGATTTTTTTCTTCTTTAAAGTTATTTAAATGTTACCAAACTTTTAAGTCCTGAATGATGAAAAATTCTCTGAGGAAAAAAAATCACTGAGCAAATTGGTAAATGCTTAAGTCCAAAGAGAAATGCCTAAACGAAAGGAAAGGCCTGAATTATTCAGTGCCCTAAGTACAGGGAACAATTACCACTTTATGTGGTAAAACAATTAACCTGTTAAAACAATGACCACTCACAGGGAAAATGTCAGAAACTTTTTCTCAAAATGGGAAATGATTGGTGAGTCCACTGTAGCCTTCAAGTAGAATCAGTAATTTAAAACTCCAGCTCCATGTTCCTAAAGTAAAACCCTTAGCCGTGTGCATGTCAGAAAAATAAGTTGTTTGCTTCTGGAAGAACACAAAAGCTCTTTCAGATGTTAAAAAGAGATATAATTTAGAAAAGAGATAATCACAAACAACGCTTTCTGCTCAGAACAAAACCAAAGCCAAAGAATATTTATGGACATTCCCAAGGAACCACTATGGCAAATCTCTGTGGAAGCTTAATTCATGCGAAGGCTTTGAAACATCAGCACACAGCAGGAAATGAAAGGGCATTTGAAAAATAAAGGACAACTGCAGTTTCTCCTTATATAGACCTCTATGAATTGCAAAGAAAGTCCTTATTTTTAGCAAAATTGATATCACATTTACCAACTGCAATTCTGGATATGTGTCCACAGCTTGTGGCCAACATGACTGTATCACCGTGGATCCAAACCCACCAGAACATTCTGTTTTGCAAAAGGAATTTTGCCTTAAAATTCAGTACACATAGAGAGTAGGGAATGAGAACTCAAGTGGCTAATGGAAACTCAGGGCCCAAGAACAAGAGAAATCTGCTAGAGGTCTCAAGGAGCATACTATGAAGAAACGTCCTTATTTTAACTCCCAGTGAATTCCTCAGCAATTAGTGGTTTGTTTGAAATGTTGGCAGATACAAGAACTGTGGGCAGAGATCCATTGTTTGCCTACATCATGGGCATATCCTTGGCCTCTGAGGAAAACAAGCTGCATAGAGTTACTGTGGCACAAAATATGATTTTCAGTCTCTTTGAATATTATTTGAAGCATAATAAAAACAAAAAGCAAGCGAATAAGAAATGTCCTTGATCAGGTTTCATAGATATTGCAACGTAGAGGAGTACCTCAATGCTATAAAAGACACAAATTTCTCAACAAGGAAATGTGTCTCTGAGAATGCAGAGCCAAGTTCCAAGAAGTAACTTAAACACTTGGAGAAATAAAGTCCAAGATAAATGGTTGTGGGATTTTGTAGATAGGGTGACTTTAATTCTCTGGCATTAGTCAAAAGATACAATAAACTACTATGCAAAACCACATACTTCCAAAATCATCAGAATTCCTTAAAAGACATATTTTATTTTGGTTTTACTTTTTTTTATGCTACAGCTAAGATAGCTTCACCCCTTCCCCTCCATCAAAAACCTAATTATTAATTAAATACATGCTCATTGTAGATAACTGAAAAGCATGGAAAAATATCACTTAGCATTCTACTGCTCAGGTGCCAACATGCTTAACATACTGGCATATTTTTTTTTTTACTTTTTCCTGCATTTTTTTTTAAACTAGTTGATATGATGCTGCATATATGTTGATGTTTTCACTCAATGTATCATAAGGATTTTCCAAGGTCCTGGAAAACAGTTCATAATTATCATTTTGAAGGCAACAGAATTTCATCATGTAAGTGTACCATAATTTGCTTAACTATTTCCTTTCTTTTGTATATTTGAACATTCTTTGCATGTTTTGTTATTACAAATTATAAGGAGCTTTTCTTTCTAAAATATGAAAAAAATGTTCCTAATATTTATTTGTGTGTATATGTGTATGCATGTGTGTACATCAGTTTTGGGTGCTGATAGCAGGTATTTTGATTTATTTAATATTTTTTTGAAGCAGTCCCTAAAAATTAAGGAGACCTCCTTATATGTAGACTATATAAAGAACGCTTACAACTCAATAATAAAAAAGACAAATTACCCAGTTAAAAATGGACAAAGGATCTGAATAGACATTTCTCCAAAGAAAATATACAAATGTCCAAGAAGCGCATGAAAAGGTGTTCAACATCATTAGCCAACAGGGAAATGAAAGCCAAAACCACAATGATATACCACTTCACACCCATTGTAATCATAAAGACAAATGTGCAGAAATGAGAACCCTCATACATTGGTGGTGGGCATGTAAAATGGTGCACCCACTTTGGAAAATAGCTTGGCAGTTCCTTAAATGGCGAAACATAGAGTTACCATATAACCCAGCAATTTCACTCCTAGGTATATATCCAAGAGAAATGAAAACATGAGTCCACAATAAAGCTTATCTAACAAATGTTCCTAACAGTATTATTCAGAACAGCCATAGAATAGAAACAACTCAACCTTCATCAACTGATGAATAGAGAAAGTGTGGCAAATCTACACAACCAAATATTATTTGGCCATGAAAAGATATGAAGTACTGGTTCATGCCACAACATCGGTAAGCCTTGAAAACATTATGCTAAATTAAAGAAGCTAGACACAGTCACATATTATATGATTTCATTTAAATGTAATATCTGGAATAGGTAAATCCATAGAGACAGAAAGTAGATTAGTGGTTGTCAGGGACTGGGAATATTTGGGGATAAATGTGAGTGCTATATAGGTTCAGGGCTTATTTTAGGGGTGATAAAAATATTCTGGAATTAGCGGTGATTGTTGAACAACTCTGTGAATACACTAAAAACCATTAAATTATATATTCTAAATGGGGAAATTATGTGGCATGTAAAATTTATCTCAATAATGCTGTTATTTTAAAAAATTAAGTCTTAGCACATTATGTAAAATGTCCAGACATTGGCTCATTTTTCGTTTAAAGGAAGAAATACCAATAACGTATTCTTGGCAATATAATTTTCCTGGTTACAAAACCCAGTTTGGTACCAAGTTTCTTTATACACTTTTGAGATGATTTTGTAAACACAGGGGATAATTATTGGAGTTTGCAGTCAGATTTTAGATGTTTTCCTCACAAATGCCTACATTTTTAGGAACAGAGTTTAGACTATGCTTCTTGAGTGAAACTAACAATTAATTTTGGGAGAAAGTAATCAAATCCATAGGCTTTTGCTATAAGTTCAAAGCAAATGTAAGCTTTCCTTATCCAGGGAAAAGAGGTTTATTTACATTTTGGAAAAATCTTGACAACTCTGTATGTATCTCACATATAGTGAGATTATTTCCCTTTGTAACTTTTCTTGAAATAAGCGTAATCTGGCAGATTTAATTGGCATTTGTTTAATTATTCAAAAGCATTTTTGACAGCTGACAAATATCACTTATTTATGCAGTTCAACTATTACTGCTGCTCTGGGAAATAATTTACAAGGGATGGAATCAACTACTACCCACCAGGTATGATTTCAGGTATGTAGCATGTCCTGCCATTCCACAAAATATATAATAAATTAATGAATGGTCCAGCCTTGCTCTTTAATTGAGGAGTGGTGCCCAAGTGGAAGTGGTCTTGCCAAGCATTCCAGTTATCTATTGATGCATGACAATCGACTTCAAAACTTAGTGGCTTAAAAAGAGCATTTATTTTGCTCACAAATCATCAATTAGTGCAGAGCTTGATGGGGATAGATTATCTTTGCTCAACTCAACTCAGCAAAGTCACCTAAAGGCTCAATCACTCACAGGTCTGACAGTTGATAAGGGCTATTGGCTGAGACCTTATGTGGAGCTGTTGGCCACAATGCCTACACTTGGTTTCCCTGTGTGGCTTGGGCTTCCGCCTCACAACATGATGTCTAGGTTCCCAGGATGAGAAAGAGAGCCAAGTGGATGCCACATCATCTTTCTTTATATAATTTCAGAAGTATGTAGCATCACTTCCACCACATTCTATTCATCAAGGTAGCTACAAAGGTTTGCCTTATTTTAATGTGAGATGATATAGAGTCGATTTCTTAATGGGTGTGGCAGCCCAGGGCCTGGGCTCCCTCGTAAATGGGTATGAAGCCCCAAGCATGTAGCAGCCTGCATGACCAGGACAAAGGTCAGGAAATGAAACAACCTCCCTGGAAGGAAAAGGATGTAATCACGGATGTAAACAGATGAGAGTGGAACAGCACTGATTGTATCTTAGTCTTAAACACTAATCTTAGTAGAACATCAGGTTTTAAGACCCTTTAATGATTATACTCCAGGCCTGACGTCCTCATACTATATGGAATGTCTTTATTCTAAAATTGTATACATATTTCCCCTTGTACTTTTGCCCCTCTACAAAGTGATACCTCTCTGGACCACTGCCACCGGAGACTCTCTTGTTCATAAGTCCTAATACATCTATGTCTACTTCAGTGTCCGGCATGTTTTTTGGTCTTGTGGCAGCACTGGCTCATACTCTTCACAAACTTGGTCTGGGCCACCACAATTGGTGAGCCAGTCAGGAGACTGAGACACCATCAGAGCAGTAGGCATGGGTCCAGAGAAGGGAGACCTGGTGGAGTAAATCCCAGGTAGGCCTGCATTGTGCATATGGGGATGGGTGGCTGCCCTCCTAGATGGATGAGGACCATTGTGAGAGTATAAGATGCCCTAAAACCTCTGGTGGTGTTGCTGTTTTGCAACAGATAGCAGGACAAACTAAATCTTAGCAAAAAGAAAGGAGAGTGCCAAGTAGCAGCAGTCATAGCCTAGTCACTTTTAGGGGCTTCATGTATGGCCACAGAATCAGAATAGGTGACAAAAACAACAGCCTGCCCTCTAGAGGAGGAATTAAAATTAGATTGGGACATATAGCCATGAAAGATGCCTTAATCGAGTGCTTGTGTCAGGTGGATGATCAATTAGAAACTTTAGCTTGTAAATGTGCTTGAGCACAGAGTTGAAAATCATCCTGATTTTGAGTCTGGAGAATACTAACTAATCCTGGGTGGGACCCAAAAGTTTGGGATCCCATAGGTTCTTCATCTGATGATGAAAAGGAGGAAGAAGAAGAGTATGGAAAGCGGAGGAAAAGGAGCCACACTGGCAGGTATGCCCAGTGATACAGCAAAAATTTAAAACAGTGGAAGAGTGATATAATGGAATGAACCCTCAGAATTTACAACTTCCTCAGTTTCTACGCCACATTATCAAGAGAGCTTATACTGCTACTGAATTAGATGTTGAGTTAGGTGATCTTGAACAGCGTTATAAGCAGAAAACCAGGGAGTCATTACCCAATTGGCTTTTACAATTATGGAACACTGGAGCCAAGGCATAATATTAACTAAATGGAGATAAGAAAGCTAGCATCTATCACAATGTACCTATCCCTATGCCAGTGCCTGTATGCTTCCCTAAAGCATGAAAAACTGGTTTCTTTGTTAGCCAGTCCAGTAGCTACAAGCAAGGCTGCCTGGTCCATTGAGGGAGATATCCCACACACTACTCCCCATTGGCAATCTAGGGAAAAACTGAAAGATGTTTTGCAGATCTTGAGATGAAATATGCAATATATTCTGAGCATATTCTGAGCATTTTCCACAATGAAACTTTTATGGCGGAAATGAAAGACACTATTCTGCACACTGCTCCTAATCATTTTTATGGACCCCTCATGTCCTCTAGTGGGACAACCCATTTCAAGAGGTGCTCAAGCTATAGCAGATCCCGGGGAATCAGAGCAGCTCTGGAAAAGAGAAGAAAGGTTGGCAGAAAAGATTTCCTGAGAGCATGATGGCTCTAATCAGGTCTCACTTAAACAAATGAGGGCTAATCTAATTGCTGCAGGGACAGAAGAAGAAAACATAGAAAAACAACCAAATGCTGTTTTAGTTAAATTATAGAGAAAATTACCCAAAGACAAGAAATTTACTAAAATTAATCCCCAAATAGCTAAAGAGGAAGATAAAATAATTAAGAAAACCCTTCTAAAATACAGGATATCCACCCTCCACACCCCCAAGTGAGGCTTGGCAAGCCCCCTTTCACCTCCCATAGGGAAAGAATCAAGACCCCCAGGTATGAGAAGTAAACATGGACCCTGGGGATCAGAGACCACATATAGCATGAAATATTTTATTGGTCCCCTACTAACGAACAGAGAGTTTTAGCTCTAATAGACATTGGAGCTGAATGTACTCTGACTTATGGAAATGTAGCCCAATTTAATGGACCTGTGCTGGCCATAGATGGCTATCAGGGGAAGACAATCAGAGCCAAATGACATACTTTGATTTTATAAATTGGGAGACTATTCTCTCCTCTGGGAATACACTGTAAATATTCCTCCTATACACAAATATATATTAGGAATTGATCTTCTCTTGAGTTTGACATTAAAAACTACCATAGGAAAAAAGTAATGCAATTATGGCTGAAAAGGGATAGGAGCTAAACAGCACTGATGCTATCTTAGTCTTAAACATTAGTCTTAGTAGAATATCAGGGCTTAAGACCTTTTAATGATTTATTAGAGGTCCAGTGTCCTTGTACTATGGAATGCCAGTGGGGACTCTCTCCTGATCATAAGTCCTAGCAAATCTATGTCTACTTCAGTGCTTGGCATGTTTTTCAGTCTCACAGATGCCGCTGACTCATGCTCTTCATGAACTTGATCTAAGCCCAAACAATGGGAAAATAGCAAGGCTGTAGAAGAACATGCAGGATCATAAATAATGCAGTGAACATTTTTGGAAAATTTAATCTGCCATACCAGTAATAACTTTTTAAGCTTATATTAGTCATTTTCACTATTGCATGAATATATTTCAGATCCTCTCTGAGATTTTGATAAAAGGGAGAGAACCTGAGTATAAAGCCTTAAAGGAATTGGAGTAGTGCATAGATAAAAGGAGAGAGGGTGGTTACAGGAGTAGCGAAATGTTTTACCAGCCACCATCCCTGTAGCTCTCCAGAACTTCCTCAAAACCTTATAAGTAGTTGGTCCTTTCTGTTGACAGCACTAGTGGGTGGTCTATGAAAGATTCCAAATTGTTTCTGCTCTTCATCCAATCACTTCATCCTACCTCATCTCTCTTCTCCTAAATGGTGTCTTACTAAAGACTTGGGTTCCAAAGCAATTAATTAAGAATGTGTAATATGGAGACCTGAAATGTGGAAGCCACTGTTGCACATTGCTCAATTTCACTGTCCTGTCCAAGCTAGATAGTCACTTCATTTAATTTAGCTGATGATAGCACAACATGGTAAAAGTAATTAATTCTTCCTAAATTTACATCTCTATCGCTGGCCACACCACTGAGCTCCAAACCTACAGAAGCAAATGGTACATCATGGTCAACGCATCCCAAATTGACTCATCTTCTACTCAAACCTGCTTCTCTGCCAGTGTTCCCTGTATTACTAAATAGAAAACTATTCAAACTGTCATTCAGAAGAAAATGCTGGGAATCACCATTTATATGCCTCTTCATCTTACACATCCACGTAATTAGGGAACCCTACCAGCTCTCCCTCTGAAATCTCACTTGAAACCATCCATTTTTCTGAGTTCTCTCAGCCATCACCATTTCTTACCAAGACAACTGCCATATCTTTCTAAGTGGTATCTCAGCCTTTAAACTTACCCCCTTCCAATCCAATCTCCACACAGTATCCTAATAATGGTTCTTCCAAAATACCAACACAATTGTATCAAACCTTCCCTTCAAACTCTAATGGTTCCCTGTGGCCTCAAGGTAAAGGCTAAGCTTGTTAACTTGGCTCCTGCCCATCTCCTCAGCCTCATGTCTCACCTCTCTCTGGAGAGCTCTCCGTTCCTTAAGTGAACTAGGTGTTTCTTGCCTAACAGCTAGTGCTATTACTTCTGTGTACAGGTTTCCCTGTGAAGGTGATTTTTACAAGAAATTTCCCCAAACATTATAATATAAATTCAGAATTATGGAAGACATTTATTTTATACCAATTTCTGTTTTTAAAATTGCAGTAACAATAAGTTACTACAAACACACATATATATATACACAAAACAATATGCATATGTGTATATATAGCATAAAATTTGCCACTTTAACCATACAATACAGAAGAATTACTTTTGCCATGTTGTGCAATCATCACTACCTTCCATTACTAAAACTTTATCACCACAAATAGATACTCTACATGTTAAGCAATAATTCCCCATTCCTTCTCCCCACCCCAATCCCTGGTAACCTGCTATGAATATTTGTGCTCAAGTATGTGTATGAGTCTGTTTTCAGTTCTCTGGGGTATAACCTAAGAGCAAAATTTATGGGTCATAAAAATAAAAAAATTCTATGTTTTACTTTTTGAGGAACTACAAACTGTTTTCCACACCATTTTACATTGCCACCAGCAATGCACAAGGTTTCCAAATTTGGCACATGTAGCTAAAATTTATTTTCTTTAATATTTTAATAAAATATAAAATATAGTGAATAATATATAAATTCATAATGGATATGAAGTGGTATCATATTGTCACTTTAATTTGCATTTCTTTGGTGGCTAATGATGTTGAGTATCTTTTCATGTGCTACTTGGCCATTTGTATATCTTCTTTGGGGAAATTTCTATTCAAGCCCTTTGCTCATTTTTTAATTGGGTTGCCTTTTTGTTTTTTAGTTGTAGTTCTTTACCATTTTATGTAATTTTATGCACATAGAGCAAATTGAGTGTGAATATAGGTAATCTGTACAAATTTATATTATCTGTATTGTCCAAATGTCTAACCAGGAAATACTTTGGTAAATTGTTTTCTCTTCTATTTAGCTGACACTACATTATGCAAAGCAGCAAGTATTACAATTTAGATTTATCTTAACTTTAATTGGCTTTATGGGTTGACTTTATAAAAATTTTAGGTTTTTACAGGAATGTGTTTAAATTAAAATTTAAATCCAAACCAAAAAAATGATATAAATTCCAATCACTTTCTCTTAGTTTTCTAACTTAATACTGGAAGATATAGTTCAAGTCCAGTGTGATAGAAAGAGCAAAGCCATTTGAAGCCAGGTGGACTGGATTTCAAGTGCCAGCTTACAGCAATTAAGTGATTTTTAAAAGTTGCTTTAACTCTCTGAGACCTAGTTTTCTTATCTACAAGAAGAAGAAAATATTTGATTTGCAGGATTGTTGTGAAGATTAAATAAAACAGCATATTTATAAGAGCTAAATATAATTTTTGATTCCTAATTGGTCCTAGGCAAACATTATTCGTCCTCCATTAATTTATCTTTTATAAGTCTGAACACAAACATACCCACAGCAAACTTTTATGTAGACACAAAGAACACCCATTTTACAAAAATACATACTATAAATAATTTCCAAAATTAAACTGCCTAACTAGATACAATATTGTGGTATTATTGTGTATGTTGTTAAGGGGCATTGGGGTAAAATCAAAGTAATTAAATCTCTTACAAATTTAGTAATACAAAAGACCCTAGTCATTGGCTGTTGTAGTTATTCTATTTCTGTAAGGAAAGGAGACAGGTTTATTTGCAGGATCTCATGCTTAGTCATTAGTTATAAATGTATTAGGACCAGATCTAATCTAAGTAGCAAGCAGCCGATTACTGCTGTATTGCATGATAAAGAAATAGTTGATGTTCACAGAGGTTAAAGCAGCCAAAAAAAGTCTCTAAATAAACAGCCAAGTGCTCTTGTTCTCTTTCTAAAACTGTTTTCAATGGTCTTTAGTCTGTGATTACTTGACTATTCATTGATTTCTGAGGCTGTTTCTTACACATCCCAATTAAAAAACTAATCACATTCTTGTTAAATTAGGCTAACAACTCCTTTTCACAGGAAGATACAAAAAAATCAAAATACCTCATCTGTAAAATTTGACTTTGTGAAACTATGAAAGCAGTTAATTTCATTAATAAAATTATAGAATATAGCTATAAATGATCAGGACTGAAACCAGGGAGCTTATGAAGCCTCATATTTATTCATGATTTTAGATTGGGTATGGAATGGCAATGGTATGGCCTATATGAGAATAGAAAAGAGAATCTGCTGTTTTATTTATTCCATAATTCCATTTTATAATTTTCCCCACAGATAATTTCCCCCCCACATACATTTTGTAGTCATTTGTTATACAATGTGACTAGAGTGATTTCATAGTGCCAGTTGTGTCTGTGGTTGGTGACCAGTTGCGTTTTACAATTTATTATCCTGGCTAGAAATACTGGTATCTTAGTATATATTTATATTATATATATAAATTATTATTATTATTTAGGCCTTTCAAAAGGTAATACAATTACTAATTTAAATTCCATTGGTGAACCATAGAGAGTAGAATCCTTCTGATTAATTATAAAATAATCCCTTTGTTGCTTATTCTGAGAGTTGGCCACAACATAGGGTTGGCATAGGACCTAAACGTGAGAGAATTTTTATTTGCTTTTGACCACACTTGACCCACTCTACCCACTGGGGACATTCTTGAAGAGTTTCCTTAGTAACACATTTTAAAGGGAAGTACTTAATAGATTTCAATAAACTAGAAGATTTTCCTGTAAGTAAAATCTGTTACTTTTCCATGTAAGAAAATAGAAAATCATGTGTGTCTATGTGGAAGCTATGCATATAGGAAAATATTTAAACTTTCCTATTCTTATAGAAAAGCTTTGATAGATAAGGAAGAAGTCAGATGATATGAATAAGCCTTTGCTTTCAGGTATGGAAATTATTACAAGAGAGTTTGATATAGATAGGGCAGTCAGTTTGCTGGTTCTAGAAGCCAAACCAAGAGTCTCCAGGAGAAGGCCATGCCAAATACCTCCTATCCAGTAAACATCTTCTAGTTATTGAGGACCCATGAGAACCAGAGCTTGTAGTAGCAGAACTCCTGGTGATTTCTAATAAAGGGATGGAGATTAGAATACTATAAAGAGGGCTACTGAAAATAGTCTTACTTGCATCAAGACATTAAGGCTTGACCTTTCCAGCCGCTTCTCCAATACCAGAGCTGATTGGTTCTCAAAAGATAGTTCGAATTCTATTTCTGGATAAGCCAGATCTTTGGAGAGCCTTGGATTACATTCTTCAGAATCCAGTACAGTGTTTTCCAATAAGTATCTATGGATAATATCTGGAGAATGCTAACATAGTCAAAGTAATTATGAAACATACTACACACGGGGTTCCTTACTTGGAGAGTCCCAGTGTAAATTAAAGTCTCTGAGGGATCCTGCAGCAAAAATGCATGTTTGGCACTGTTTAACAGAGCATTTCCAAAACATAATTGGACACAGAATGCTTTCTTCACCACACACCTAGCAACTTTATGAGGAATGTGAATTTGAGAAACATTGATGATTTTGTTAAGATGTTTTCGGATGTAAATAAAAAATCCAACAGTGAGTAGCTCAAACAAATAAAGTCTTATTTTTATCACATATTAAGAATTCAAGAGGAAGAGAAGGCTGACATTGCTTCAGTAACTTCAGCATCTCAATGTCAAGGCCAGCATTTCCAGGATTCCCTTAATCTCTTATCTCATAGTTACACGATGGCAGAAACAGTTCCCATTCAAGAATGTGGGGAAGTATGGGGCTGTCAGAAGCATTTCTGGTTTTCATAAAGAAATCAAAAGCTTTTTCAGAAGGCATCCAGAATACTGCTAGTTTATTTCTAGCTGCAAGTAGCTGGGCAGCCTCTATAGTAGAAGCAGGCAAAGGAAAAGGGGCTGGGTATAGCTGGTAGCTTTAGCCAACCCAGTGTCTTCTACAATGGTAGAATTACTTGTAGGACTTACATTGTGGTTGTTTGCTTTCAGCTTCCACCAAGGCAGTTTTCACAGCTTCCACACTGTGCAAATCATTTATATGAAAGCTACTGTTATCTTTATAATAAGAAGAGCATCTGGCTATGAGGACACCATCTAGAGTAAAAGAAGATGCTTTTAAGAAAAACTACAAGAGAAAATCTTTCAGGTCTCAATTCTATCTTCCCCCTCCCTGTCATGTCAGGAAAATGTTTACTCCACATGACCCTTTTGGATCTACCTTAGCCCTAGAAGCCATATTCCTGACATTTGAATATTCTCTCTAAAGTTCTGCAACATTTTCAACATGCACCAGGGAATAGGGCAAGACTCTCACTGCACCAGAGACCTATAGATCTCTCTGTTTTCTTCTGAGTCTTTATTACTCTTTGTGAACCCTATTTTTCTTAATTAGCTTAAGTATTTGGAAATGAAAACCTGAACAGTAACGTGTTTTCGTGGATTTATTTTGGTTTTGAGTGCCACCGCAAACCTCCTCTGATGCAAAGAAGCATAGTTTTCTGATAGAAAAAGGAATATACAGGTAGAAAATGTAAATTAGTATCGCAAAAAATATTTGGCCTTCACTTTACACAATAAACTGTTTAATTCACAAATTAAGATGTTGAGTATTTAACAGTGGTCTCACTTGATAGACTGCAACCTCAGCTCATTTGATAAACACTGTTCAAGGACTCATCTGATTCCTCACCTTCTGCCAAATTTTCACTCTTCAGGCCATGTCCACCTCCACCTCCTTCACTCTCAGCAAATGACTAGCTGCAAATTTTAGAAGAGAAACTGATGAGCCTCTTACTTCACACATTTATTGCCATCCATCTTTTTCTTCATTTTCTCCCTGAGGAGAAAATGTTTTTCCTTCTTCTAGCCAAGGCTAGAAGATGTGTTCTTCATCTCCTTGCTCTCGCTGGCATTTTTTATCAACAATCACCCTTGCATTCTCATGCACTTCAAGCACTGCCTCCATGCAGATGCCATCTTCTTTTTGTCTACAAACATTTCCAAGACCTCCTTGTTCTGAAACAAAATTTTTAGACATGTTTCAAGGTATTGTTCTTCTTGGAAAACTGCTATATACATGTGGCCTCTAATTTCTCACTATTCTATCAACAACGTGCAAAGTCAGCATTTCAGTCAACCATTATATCTGATGACCATTTCTTAATCCTCTTTCTCTTCGAAGTCTACTTGTTTGCCAAAATTAATTCAGGTGAGACTTCTTAGCTTGTGGCATTGCCCTATTCTGCCTCTATCTGGCTTCTCCTCCCATCTTAATCATGCTAGAGCTAGGAGGACCAGTTAGATCATTGCACTAATCTAGATCAGGGGTTAAAAACTAAATGTGGCCTGCCGCCTGTTTTTGGAAATAAGGTCTCATTGAAACATGCACTTGTTTTGCATATATTGTCTATAGATGCTTTCATGTTACAACAGCAGAGTTGTGTCATTGTAACAGATACGATCTGGACTGCAAAGCCTAAAATATTTAATAGCTTCCCCTTTATAGAAAAATTTTGCTGATCCTCACCTAGATGAAAGACTGTGTACCAGTAGGAATCAAAAGGCGATGACTATGAAAAACTATAAAGCTATTAGTGATAGAAATTAATAATTAATCGGAAGGGGCACAGTAAGGAGAGAGATAAGAAAACAAAATTTTTAGAATACCTAGAGATATTCAGTTGTGATGTGTAGGTGAATTTGCTGTTTTAACTAAGGGAGATAACACATAGCCTTTGGGTGAAAAGGTGGTACTTAAAGGTAACGATGATCATGATCTTATTTAGAGCTATTTTACATTTGAGCATACCTGTATCCAAACAAAGGTACTAGTGCCCAGAAGGAAATTTTGGGCCTAAAGAGAAAAATTTATGAATGCCTATGGGCCAGAACAAGAAAATAAGAATCTGAAAGGGAAGTGCACACAATTAAAACATATAAAAAATTTCTCCTTTTTACACATTCAATTAATTGTCAAAATATGTACCCTTTTCTCCCTCTTCCACTTCATACCTCTTACATGGTGATTTTATCATGTACCATATTTCACACCAGATTTTAATTTTCTTGAAGACTCCCTTATTCTTCTTCATGCAACATGTAGCAGCATATTCTTGTTGACATTTTCTAAAAGTATCTATTATTACCAGGGAATGGATCTGCTTTACTTTCAAAATTTATGTGGCTTTCTAGCAAAGAGTCTAAGAAACATATCTATTTTGAAAAGGGAGTTCAGAAGTGATCTAGGTCAAGAGTTAGAACTGCCAGGCAAAGTTTGAAGAATAACAAATTTAGAAATACTTTAAAATAAAAAAGATCACAAATGTAAAAAAAAAAAGTGCTTTTTAATTTTCGACTAAAAGGATCAAGTTGATATAATAAACAATTCTTTTTACCAGAGAATTCATGTTTGTCTATAAGCCTTAAGCAGCATGGTTATTTAATAAAAGTTAAGATGGCAGCGCACTTGTAACTTGTGTGAAATTTACAATGAGTTAAACTTCTTTAAAATATTTTTATAAATTGATAATAATCCCCCAGTTTGGAAATCAGATGATTTTAATACAGTTTGAAATTAAAGTACTGTTGTTTACACAAACAATTAACAAGAACAGGCTTCTAAGTCAGATACCAAACTCCAAGCTCAAAAACAAACCAAAGAAATGTAAACAGTTATACAATACCAACATTTATAAACGTTGCTTAGAATAAGGCTATTCAAAGTATGGTCCGTGAACTATTTGCAAAAGAAAAGGGTCTGTGCCAGAATGAAAATTGATTACATCACTAATCACCCTGGCTCACAACTTTTTCTTAAAACAAGACTTGAAAAAGGAAGCAATGTTTATTTATACTCTGGCACAAGCACCTTTTCTTGTTACAGACTAGAGAACAGGGGACAGCTTACTTCATTAAAGTGCCATGATAGTTTTACCATCTAGAGTTAGGTTTACTTTACTGTGGGGAAAAAAATGAAAATGACAATTTAAATTATCATCTATACATCATGTATAGCTCATCTCATTTACCCAGGGACCGTATTCTAAAAGATCATCACAATTTAACATTAATATTCAGAGGCGTTTAAGTGTTACTAATATGTATTCATCTCAGAGGGGGGTCCCTAGATTCCTACTGAGGTACATCATCTGCTTCTGTTAGAAAAACAGTAAGAATTAAGTCATTTATTAATATATTCTTTTTAAAGATATAATTTATTTTCATGTTTCAGTCAGTGAAAATATTTAAATTCAGTTTTATGAAAAGGCTGTTTTTTATACCATTGTGCAGCCACTAGTTGCTTTTATCCCATAAAATTTAATGGTAAATTAAATTAAATTGATTCCTCAGAGAAAAACAAAACTTTTAAAATATTTTTTAAGAAATAGGTTATTGTTCAAAATTCAAACACTTCTTGATTTTTATTTTTTTGGTATGGTGTATTTTAGAAATTTAAAAATATATGTTTGGTCTTTTGGGAAAGTAATCATTTCCTCATTCTCCAGTGATTTACTAAGCTTTATCTGCATTATATTAATACTTAGGGCAAATAAATGGAAATCAATAATTTAGAAACAACTCATCCGTTTTAGACACACAAGAATCCAATGTAGCTTCTATAATGGCTAGTTTATTGGACCAACAAACTGCTTAAAGAATTTAAATGCATATTTACATGTCATAAGAAAAGAGTTTCTTTGGCACCTGAGTTGAGTAAAAATATACGAGAGCAAAGAATCTCTTAAAAAAGTTGCCTAAAGACTATATTTTATCTCTCTATACATATGTACAAACACCTATACATATACATATATGCAAATACACAAGTAAAAGTAAGTAACCTTTCCTTGAGAAAATGATAAAGATATTAAAGGAATTCACCATCTAGCCAAATAAACTGACCTGATGGTTGGTTAACACAAAGTTTTGTTTGCAGTTACTAAATAATTTGAAGTAACCAAAATTTCAAGAAGTTTAAGAGCTCTTTAGAGTAATATATGAATTAGAGGGTTTGAAAACCCAGGTATGTTTTGTTAAATATAGTTCCTTTTCATTTAGCAACATGGTCATGAGGTCCCAATTATCTTAATATGATAACAGACTTTGTGATAATCACCAGGTGGGGATTCATCAAAGATTATCAAAAAAGGGGTAAGTCTCCTTTTTCTTATACCCCTTCTCCCAAATTAGGGCTGAACATAGCCATTGGTCCTTGACTGATTAAACATTCTGCTCTCCCTAGACTCTTACTTGTGTATTTAAAGGGCACTCAGCAGATGGCCTTATGCTGAGCTTCATCATCACTAGGAAATTTACACAAGGACTCTAGAAGAGCTTGATGTCAAGTTTCATGATCAAATCAACCTTGCTAACTGCTGACTGTCACTGTGTTAATAGTCCTCCAAGTACTATGGTAATTTTTATGCATATTTTTAGAACTCTGAAAGGCTGATTTGTATTCTAAAACTCAAAAGATCTCTACAAGTCTGTAAACTGCCTAAATCTGTCAACATTTTATTTTACACTCAATAAATACTTTTTTGGCTGATTAAAAATAGAGCACATTTAGTTTTACCTAATTGTCTTTTCCTCTTGAGAAATTCTGGAGGATGGGAAATGACTACACTTACATACTATCTATTCTCTATCTTCCAGACCTCATTAACCCTGAAATATGATGAGAGGGTGCAAGAGGTATTTGGGTTCAAAAATAAAACCATGCTAACCTTTTCTCTGCTCCAACTTATATAGAATATCCCTGATCAAGTTTTCCAACCTCCTCTTTGCTTTCACTAAAGCAGACCTTATTATATAATGGATATCTTATACATTTTCAAAATGTGGTTGAAAAACATTTTCAGTTTTAACACATCTCTTGAGCATCTAGAAAATAGTATACATTCTGCCTTAAACTTGACACTGTTTTCCTAAACACAATCTGTTTATATAGGCATGGTATAGGACTCACCTTACAGGAAGAACCTATTAAATTTGAATGTCTTCATTTTGTTCAGTTTACATAATGCAAACATTTTTTGGTGATAAATGAAAAGCTTTGATAAATCATTGGAACTTGAATTCTTCATAAACATGTAAACTCACATGCACAATTTTATTTTTTGTCACACACTTAAATATTTTCTTTTCTGCAGGGTTGAGATTTCAGGATAGGAAATGAAATTTGCTAATTAGTAATTTAGCATAAAAACATTTCCCTAAATTTTTCTATGCAAAAGTGCACTTACAATATGAACATGTCATACATGATTCTACAAATCATAATCTCACACTGAGGTGGATTTAAAATTCCAAATTCAGTCCAAAAGAGTCAAAGAGAAAAGTGCTAACACAGCAAATCTGAAACAAGTTCATGGGGATTGGGCAATGAGTCATCAAAGCGAAATCTTTTGGAAACCAAGCTGCTATCCTCTGGGATATTCTCTTTGTCTTCCCGATCACCACAGGTTCCATTACAAGAAGATTTAGAAGTTTTGTCTTCAGAGGACCTAACTGTATGATCCTGAATTTGAGAGGAACTAGGAGTTTCTTCAGGGTGAAACAAGTTTTCAAAGTCCCATTGCTGTAGCCAAGAATGAGAAAGGCAGATTTCTGCTGTTGGTCTTTTCCTTTGAATGAGAATATCAAGAGAAAATTGAGAGTTAAGAATCACGTTTAAAATATCTGTAGTCCAATAGGTTATATATATATATATATATATATATAATTTATATTTATAAATATATATAATTTGTTATGAAAATAACACATACTTATAATATAAAATCCAAACAGCACAGCAAAGCAGGGAATAATAATAATAATAACAATAACAGCTAATAATAATACTAGCAGCTAACATTACTGGATTGTAGTTCTATGTGATTCACATATCAGGTAATAATCAGAAGAAACCTAGGAAATGGGTGCTTTTATTCTCATCTTACAGATAAGGGAAGCAGAATACTAAGAGGCTAGATTTTGCCTAATATTTCCTAACTTATAAATGGTACAGTTACGTGGAACTTTGATTCTAGTCGGTGCTCATAACTCTTGCATCATGTTATCTCCCACGAAGGCAAAACATAAAATTACTTTCTCCATTTTTCTCGTTCCCAGCCCCACCTTCAAAAATTTTCTCTCTCTATATATGTATGTTCACACACATACACACAGGTTCATACACCTCATATATTTCTAAAATTTGCTTTCTTCACCCATTCAACAACACATCGCAAGCATCTTTCCAAATCAGTATGGTAAAAGTTAACATATTCATTAACAGTTTAATGATATTTAGTCTTCCAATCCCTGAACATGGAATGTCATTCCATCTACTTGGGTCTTTAATTTCTTTTAGCAATGGTTTGTAGTTTTCTATGTACAAGTCCTTTATATCCTTTGTTACAGTTATTCCTAGATATTTGACTCTCTTAGTTGCTACTGTGAATGGAATTTTTTTTTTTTAATTTCTTGTTCTGATTGTTCATTGCTTGTGTATAGAAAAACTACTGATTTGTGGGTGTTGATTTTGTATCCTGCTACTTTGCTGAATCTATTTATTAGCTTTAAGAACTTTGGTGTGGAGTTTTCAATATTTTCTGTATATAGGATCATAACATCTGCAAATAGGGAAAGTTTTACTCTTTCTTTCCAATTTGGATGTCTTTTATTTCTTTTTCTTGTCTAATTACTCTGGTAAGAACTTGCAGTACAATGTTGAATAACAGTGGTTAAAGTGGGCATCCATCCTGTCTTGATCTTTTTTTTTTTTTACATGGGCAGGCACCGGGAATCGAACCCGGGTCCTCGGGCATGGCAGGCAAGCATTCTTGCCTGCTGAGCCACCGTGGCCCGCCCAATCTTTTTTTTTTAACATGGGCAGGCAGCGGGAAACGAACCCGGGTCCTCTGGCTTCGCAGGCAAGCATTCCTGCCTGCTGAGCCACCGTGGCCCTTGTTCTTGATCTTTAATAAAAGTTTTCAGTCTTTCACAATTAAGTAGGATGTTAGGTACGGGCTTTTCATATATGCCCTTTATCATGCTGAGGAAGTTTCCTTCTGTTCCTAGTGTTCTAGTTTTTATCAAGAAAGGGTGCTGTATTTGTCAAATGCTTTTTTCTATGTCGATTGAGATTGCGTTTTTTTCTTCTTTCTTTCTGTTAATATGGTGTGTTCTATTAATTTATTTTCTTATGTTGTACCAATCTTGCATACCAGAGCTAAATGCCACTTGATCATGGGGTATAATTCTTTAAGTATGCTGTTGGATTTGGTCTGTCAGTATTTTGTTGAAGATTTCGCATCTATATTCATAAAATACTAGTCTATAACTTTTTTTCTTGTGGTATCTCTATCTGGCTTTGATATGAGGGTGATGCTGATCTTGTAGAATGAGTTAGGGAGTGTACCATCCTTTTCAATTTTTTGAAGAGTTTGAGGAGAATTGGAGTTAAATTTCCTTGGAAAGTTTTTAAAACTCCCCTATGAAACCATCTGGTCCTGGGTTTTTCTCTGTTGGGTAGTTTTTGATTACTGGTTCAATCTCTTTACTAGTAATTTTTTGTTGAGATTTTTAATTTTTTTCTTGAGTCAATTCAGGTAGTTTGTGTGCTTCTAATAATTGGTGTACTTCATCTAGGTTATCAAATTTACTGGC
>PVIY010021762.1:0-41906 GCA_004026745.1 Myrmecophaga tridactyla
TGTTAGAGTTAACAGTGAGGATATCTAACATACATGGATAATTCATCTTCCAAGAAGACACGAGAATGGGGCAGAAACAATATTTGGGGAAAATATGACTGGAAATGTCCACAAAATGATGAAAGACACGCAACCACAAATGTAAGAATTTCTATAAACCCTAAACAGATAACTGTGTACCTAGGCAAATCATAGTGAAACTGCTAAAAACCAAAAACTTTAAAAGAAACCAAATCTCTTTAAAGAAGCCAAGTGCCTTTGTGTAGATTAGGAAAAGGTGCCCCTTCTTCCTGGGGAAGCATTTCTATCACAGGGTGCATGGCTTGGCCAAAGTGGGCAGGCTGGATATAGACTCCCAGTTTCCTTGTTGGATGGTTACCATGGTGCAGTGACTCATGTGCAAAACTCTGTGGTAGCCTCAAAAACTTGTTTAATTTATTTAAAGTTTAAAAACACAAAGTAATACAGCTTTTTAAAGAATCCTCACTATGTAGGTAACACTTATTTATCCACTAACAGGCCTTGCCAGTCCTTTTTTATTCTTCTTCCCCTCTTTTCTCAGCCTACCCAAATGCAATCAGCCTTTAAGGACCCAGCTAAGATTGCCTTTTTTTTTTTTTTTTTTTTTAATGCACCATCATATAGTCATTTCTCTCTTTTCTGAACTTCTGTTGAACTTGGGTGAGAACAAGCATTGGAGATGGAGTGGAATGCATGAGTTTCAAACTGCCAATTCCAGACAATTGGTAGTAACTCCTGTTGAGAATGATTCTTGAGCTGTTTGCAGTGGAACAGAGTGTTATTATCTGTTATTGCTGTTTATCCTAGAGATGGCAAAGAAGTGATAGATATCATGTGTGTTTTTCCTTTGGATACTAACCAGTTCTTGGTTTGACAGTGCAGTCATGAATATCTAAAGCAGAGATAGATCTTAAACGTCCTGTTTTTCTTGATGATATTTGTTTATATTGCTTTTGCTATTATTATTGCTTTTATTACCCCCTCAGAATCTGTCATAGAATGAGGCATAAGGATGCTTCATAAATACCATTGAATTAAAACAGCCAAGGAAAAACCAAAGTCATATTACCTTCAAAAGAGCAAAATTGTATTTACTCCCAGCTTCTCAAAAGAAACAATAGGAGTCATAAAATAAGGAAACAGTGTCTTCATAGTGCTGAAGTAAATGACTGACAACAAAAATTTATACCCAGTGAAGATATCCTTCAGAAGTGAAGGTGAACCAAAGGGATACATTCAGGCAGATCCAAACTGTGGGACCTCTATAGAACAAAGGACTTGGTTTCTTCAGTTAAATTCGTTGCAAGAAAAAAGTTGAGAAAAAGATGGAGGAAGAACCTATAGATTTTTAAAAGACTTGAGACACTATCAGTCAGTCACAGGCTGCTGACTTTATTTGATCCTAATTTGGAAAAGCTGTTAATGTGACATTTATGAAACAATTGGAAATGTGAACACTAGATATTTATATTAGGGTGTTCTGGTTATGTTTGTTTGTTTTTAATTCCTTATCTTTTAGTGCTACATGTATTTAGAGATGAAATGTCTTAGATTGGCTTCTAAACTGTGTGTGTGTATGTGCTTGTGTGTATGTGCTTGTGTGTTGGTGGAGTGGATAAAGGCAAAGATGAAACAAAATTGGCCATGAATTGATAATTGTGTAAGGTAAGTGGTAATTTGGGGTTTATACACTGCTCTGTAGTTTTAAAACAGCAGCTTTATTGAGATAGAATTCATATACTACAAAATATACCATTTCAAAGTGAACCGTTCATTGGTTTGTAGTATATTTAAAGTTGTGTGATCATGACCACTATGTAACTTCAGAATGCTTTCATCACCTCAAAAGAAACCCTGTACATATTAGCAGCTAGTCTTAATTCTCCTTCTTCCCTAGCTACAGGCAACCACCAATCTACTTTCTGCCTCCATTGATTTGTCTGTTCTAGACATTTTAAATAAATGTAAGGATACATTGTGTGGTGTTTTGTTCCTGGCTTCTTTCACATAGGGTAGTGTTTTCAAGGTTCATCTGTGTTGTAGCAAGTATCAATACTTCATTCCTTTTTATGACTGAATAACATTCAATTGTATGAATGTTTGTTTGATTGCTTCTACTTTTGGCTATTATAACTATGTTGCTCTTTATTTTTATCATTAAAGGTTTTTGTGAGAACATAGGTTTTCAGTTCTGTTGGGCATATATCTAATAGAATTGCTAGATCATATGGTAATCTATGTCTAACATTTTGAGGAATTATTAGACTCTTCCACAAAACTGCACCACTTTGCAATGCCACCGGAAAAGCATAAGGGTTCCAGTTTTTCCAAATCCTCTCCAACAGTTGTTTTTGTGTGCTTTTTGTTGTTTTGTTTTTTGTCTTTTGGATGATAGCCATCCTAGTGAGTGTGAAGCGGTATCCTCTTGTGGTTTTCAATTGCATTACCCTAATGAGTGATGATGCTGAACATCTTTTCATATGCTTATTGGCCATTTGTGTATCTTTAAAGAAATGTCTGTTCAAATCTTTTATTCATTAACAGTGAGTATTGGGTTGCAAGAGGTTTAAAAATATTCTGGATGCATGTCCCTTATCAGTGTATGATTTGCAAATATTTCATCCTATTCTGGGTTGTCTTTTCACTTTCTTTTTTATAGAGGCATGTAAGGGAGAAGGGGAATGGAAGTAATGGTTTGCTGCATTTAGTTTTTAGACGCAAACCTTCATTTTGTTGCTTTTTGTGTTTCTTTGTGGAGGAAACCTTCTTGCCCCTCTCCCCACTTTTCTTATCTGATTAATGAGTTTGGAAGAAGGGATTGAACCAGTCTGTGTGTTACCGACAAAGGCTGTGGATTCTTTTGTCCGATGCTTTCAATAACCAATTCCTGAGACACTGAGGTTTCAAAGAAAGTTTATTAGTAGGCGCATAGTAGAAGAGCAGATGGCCTAACAGGCCTAAAATCTGTCTTATCAGAACTGCAGTAATTCTGATAGTTTTATTAGAGAAAAGATGGGTGGGGTTTAATATAATGAGCACAGTGGCCCCATATGATGTGATTAGAGGTGATCTGATTATTGAGCATGAGCAGACTAATTACATGCTTTGTCTCAGAATGTATGAAAGAAAATGTTGGATTGAGCTTTAGGTGACTCGTAGGTTGAAGTCTAGCTACTATGCATGTCCAGCAGGCACACTTTGGTTAGATCTAGTCTTGGTCATGAAGATAACTTTGGGCTTGGGGTGGTTTAGTTCTGGGCTGACCCAAGACCCTTCATTAATAAACATTAGGGGCTGTCTTTACTGACTTCGAGACCCTAAAGTTGAAAAACTGGATAACTGGTACAAATGAAGGTTAGTCACAAGGTTTTTACAATCACAGAGGCAGAAAATAAGGGCTATACAATCATTACCAGAAAGCAAGGTGGTTGGATTACAGTTTAGAGATTTCAGGAATTTCCATCTGTCTACCAGAAAGCAAAAAGGAATAGCTACATGGTGATTCAGTAATCAAAATCATCCCTGAAATCCTGATTTCTCAGTTACATGTGCAAAAGAATTGTATATTCTCTTCTTCTGGCTTCTCACCCCAATAGTTTACCAGGCACTGGGGGGGAAGTACTGTAGAGCTCCTGATAACTACTGCCAGTACAGCTTCTCTTTTTTAAACTGTTATTTTTTCAAATTTTATGAAATTAAGAAGAAAATATATGTTTATGGACCTTCTAAAATCCCATTATTTAATTTGCCAATTTTATTTGGTTTAGATATTGTTCCATAGTGGTTAGCAGCCTACTCATTATTAAAAATTTATTAAGATAATATATAAAAAGCAACTCTTGTAATCCATAATGGGAAGGTTGAAAGTAAGGACTGATTATATAACCAAGTGAGTGAACATGACTATCCATATTTTAGTCCCACCTCCCCAGTCTTTATTTTTTCATAATAAATGTTCCTTTATTTAATAATTGTCTCAACTCTTTTATCAAATTTGAAGTTTATTATCAGCTGAACATTGAAACTCCTAAGGAAAAAAATACTAGAACAGAGGCTTAAAGCAAATTTGGACATTAAGATTTATCTCTATTATTAATGTTGAAAGTAAATTCAGTTATAGTTATGTAATGGATGAGATTAATTAGCAACAGTCATTGAATGTTGAATGTATTCTTATTAGATTTAGATTCCTTTTATTTGTTAAGGCTATTAGAGTACATTCTGCCAAATTCAAAGATATATGCCACTTCTTAGCTAGTAGAAAATCTATGCATTTTCCTCCATTAGTCCTTAACAGCCTGTCTGGAACAAGAAAAAGTTTGAGGCTAGAGAAGGATACCTGTTCATGTTGATAAACGGTAAAATCTCATTCCTTATCATTTATCACTCCCAACTCAAAGTTATTCTCCCTGAGTTACCCCCCTCTTAAATTAGATGGGATATAATTAATGAAAATCATATGATTTTGATCTTTTATTAGATTAAATTATGCATTAATTTAATGGTGTGGTTACAAATAAGATGAAACCAGGAAAATAGAATTGTCAACTCATATTTTGACTGAACATTAATGACTATTTTATTTGATCTTTGAATTTTAGTGATTTACAGTTGTAGTGCATTAAATTTAGACGTTGAATATAGTACATTAAAATTCTTGATCTAGATTTTATAAAGATAAAATTTTTACAATATGACTATGTGATTGTGAAAACCTTGTGTCTGATGCTCCTTTTTTCCAGGATATGGACAGATGAATTTAAAAATATGGATAACAAATAAATAATCAGAGGGTTAAGGGGTAAACTAAATTGGGTAGATTGAAATTCCAGTAGTCAATTCTTTTTCTGGAGTGATGCAAAGGTTCTAAAAATTGATCGTTGTGATGAATACACAACTGTGTGATAATATTGTGAGCCACTGATTTTACACCATGTATGCACTGTATGCATGTGAAGATTTGTCAATAAAAATATATTTTTTAAATTATTCTTTTTGATGAAGAATTTGGATAGCTTCTGAATGTATAATCTGGGCTTTTCGTGTTACATAGTTTTCGACCTTCAAGGTAAACTCTCACACTGCTTTCCTTGCTTTGCTATTTACTTGGTTTACCTTTTTTCTTGACCTCTCTAAACCTCAGTTTCTTACTCCTTCAAGTGGGAAAGAACAAATCCTGCCCCACTTTCGTGGATTAGAAATAGTGTAAATGTTTAGCAGTGTACCTGGCACCAAGTTGTGGCCTGAGGACGGGCGCTTAAAGAGCAGCAGTCAGGGACCCAGAATGTTGTCAAGCAAAGTGAGTCGTCTCTGCCTTCACCTTACTGCCCCCCCACTATTGTGTTTTCCCCCTTTCTTGCCGTCCTCATTTCCCTGGTTACTCTTTTATAACCTTTACAATCAATGGAGACATAAATGTTTGTTGAAAAAGGTATTTATATGTGGAAATACAAGTTTTATATTATAAGCTTGTAAATATATGTCTCACGAGTGGTTTATATGCTTTGTTTTGCCCAGGTCCAAGAAAAGATGCTGTCCCGGCTAAGAGTGGCGGCCACTCCTTGCTCTTTGGCCTGCCGTCATTTGCACACAAAAGAGAAAGGCCGACCGCTTATGTTGAACCCAAGAACAAACAAGGTTAGTAACATTAATATTAGTACACATCATCTCTCTTCCTGCTAGAAGTATGATGTATATTTTTGGCAAATAAGATAGGGAATTCCTATATTTTGCTGTAGCTCTGTCCTGCAGTTCTCAGAGGCATTAGCTTTTGCTGTGTGAGCTCGTCACTGTCCCCATGCGGTGGGGTCAAGGCTGGCTTGTGCCTCCCAAGTTTCACCCTCACAGCTCTCATACCAGAAGAGGGCTGACCTTACTTCCTAATTCTAGCTTCAAAAAGCTACCCCTACAGTGGCACCCTGGCCAGGACTTTTGGCCAGATGAAGGCCATTTAGATTTCCTCAGTTCAGATCAGGTACTCTGGACCAGAGGCCCTGGGAAGGTGGGGTCAAATTGTGAAATGAAATTTTACCTCAAGTCCAAACTCTTCTGGACTCCACCCCACCTCTGTCCAGCTTTTGGATTGCTGGGCACACAGATGATTTTTCCTGTTAATCAGGTTTAAAGGAGAGAGGCCTGGAAATTTTTTTTATTACCGACTGTGGGGCAGAAGTGATGGGCTTGTCCAATCATGACTTCCTTCCTCATCTAAGCTGGGTTCAATGGGCAGGTCTCTCTCTCTTTTTTAGTGACATGTTATATAGTAAGTAAACAATTCGGGAAAGAGATTTCTTAGACGAAGCTTGCAAGCTTCCCACAGTAGTCTAGTTGCCTACATGTGAAATTTACCTTTTGGGAAAGATGCATTCAGATTAAGGTATGACTTATTGTAAAACAAGTTAGCAATCAAAATGTGCCAGTCTCATTTGTTTACTAATATGGGGGAAAATAATTAATCAATAGTATGGTAAATTTGGATGATGTTTCAGGCATACAACAGGGAATTTTACCAAGGGGTCATACAGAATATTCCATCTTTGTATTCTTAGTACCTGGCATTAGAATAAGAATTCAAGCAAGCAGTGGAGAATTAAATGAAACTTATAATATCCTTTCTTGTTTTGGGCTCACCTGCTCAAAAATCTTACTTGTTCTTCAAGATGCAACTCTCATACAAAATCCAGTTTTCTTGTAGAGCCTTTTCACACCACTGTACACTAGAGTAATTGCTTCTTTTTTCTGAATCCTTGTAGCAGTTACTTTCTTGACCATCTGCCAGGTAATCAGTGTATCTTGCTGTGTATTTTTTTTCATATCTTTAGCTCCTATTGGAAGGATTTATACTAGTTAGGTTTTTATGAATTCCTATCTTCTTGACTCAATTTTGGGTTCCTTTTGGGCAAGGACCATTCAGATATTTCTTCGTATATTTTACAGTGCATACATATAGTAGACATTTGATAAATATGTTGTTTTTATTATTTTTATTATTTTTGAATCCTTGTAGAAATTATTTAAATTCTACACTGGAAACTTGAGGTTTAGAAGACATTTATAAAGCATATTAAATGGTAAATGAATTTTGAGGAGGAGGATAGTCTGAAATGCACTGTAGTGCGTCTTAAGAAAATAAAATCGAATGCTCTTTCTGAAATCTTGGATAGTGGCCACAGGGTTACCTCATTAAAGGATCACTTCTGTTAAGCGCATCTAAGCATCAGGAAGAGTTTTGTGTTGTTTTTGTTTAAGAAAGAATGTAAACCAGTGATTTCCACTTTATGGGACATGGACTTCTTGGGGACTTAGTGAGTTAAGAAATTACATTTGCATTTCAAACATTATAGACCAAATTATTTTTTAGATATTTATAAATATTGTTTTTAAGACTATGTTGCTGCTATAATTAATAAAATAGTAACTAAAAGCAGTACTGAATTCTTAGTTTTTTAAAAAGTTTATCTGTAACCACTGTCTCCTAAAGTTATGTCTGTTCTGTACAAAGTCTATGAAACTTTTTGAAATTAAAAAAAAGTCCTATTTTTTAAAGGGTTGGACATTGTTATGCTAGGTTATGAACAGGAGCTTAGGTGCTAATTTTTTTCTTTTGTAAAGAAGTGAGTTTACAGAACAATCATGCATAAAGTACATGATTCCCATATCCTTTTATTAACACCTTGCATTGGTGTGCAACATTTGTTACAATTAATGATAGCACATTTTTATAACTGTACCATTAACTATAGTCCGTGGTTTAAGTTAGGGTTCATTGTGTAGTTCCATGAAATTTTTTAAAAATTTTTTATTCTTTTACCATGTACAAAACCTAACATTTCCACTTTTAACCCTATCCAGATATATATTTCAGTGCTGTTAGTTATGTTCACAATATTGTGCTATCATCATCACCATCCATTACCAAAATCTTTTCATTGTTCCAAATAGGAACCCTGTACATTTTAAGCCTTACTTCCTGTCCTGGTTTGCTAGCTGCCAGAAAGCAATATACCAGAAACGAAATGGCTATTAAAAGGGGAATTTAATAAGTTGCTAGTTTTACAGTTCTAAGGCCAAGAAAATGTCCCAATTAATCAAGTCTATAGAAATGTCCAATCAATTCAAGAAGGCTGATGAAGTTCAGGGTCTCTCTCTCTCAAGTGAGAAGGCACATGGCAAACACAGTCAGGGCTACTCTCAGCTGGAAGGGCACATGGCGAACATGGCATCATCTGCTAGCTTTCTCTCCTGGCTTCCTGTTTCATGAAGCTCCCCGAGAGGTGTTTTCCTTCTTCATTTCCAAAGGTTGCTGGCTTGTGGACTCTCTGCTTCATGGTGCTGCAGCATTCTCTGCTCTCTCCAAATCTCCTATTCTCCTAAATGTTTCCTCTTTTATAGAACTTCAGAAACTAATCAAGACCCACGGAATGAATGGAGACATGTCGTCACCTAATCCATTTTAACAACCACTCTTGATTACATCACATCTCCAGGGAGATGATCTGATTATAGTTTCAAACATACAGTGCTGAATAGGGATTAGAAGAAATGGCTGCCTTTACAAAATGGGATTAGGATTAAAACATGGCTTTTCTAGGGGACATACATCCTTTCAAACCAGCACATTCCCCCCTCTGGATGCTAAAAAAGATATGTTTCCCCATATACAAAATGTATTAATTTCATAACAATATCAGAGAACATTAAACCATTTCAGTAACATTACAAATACAATACAAGGTTAAAACCAGTACAAAATCTCAAAGTTAATTACAAGCCTGGTTTGTCCTAAGGCAAAATTATCCTCTGGCTCTGGACCTATAAAAACTCTAAACAAGTTATTTGTTGCCAACATACAAAGGAGGAACAGTCATGGGATACATTCTTCCATAGGGAGGAAGGAACCCAGGGGTCACCAGACCCATACAATTTCAAAAACCTGCAGGGCAAAGTCCATTAGATTTCAAAGTCTGAGAGTCATTTATCTTTGGGGCTTTTGAAAGTGGCAGTCCCACTCTTTCCAAGGGCCTACACAGAGGCCTGCCTCTCTCTGAACACAACCTTGGGGGACATTGGGGAGACCACTTTTTTCTTGGCCCCACCTTCTCCAAGCATCGGGGCCGCACCCGGGCTCTCTGCCATCTCCAGGGCACACGCTCAACACCTCTGTGTGGTGGCAGCCAGGCTCTGCCCAAACCCCAAGGAATGTGCTTCACCCTCTTCAAGGCCTGAGGTGGCATGACTCTCCCACTGCAACCAGATGGAAAGCCCACCCTCTGCCTTTGGGGCAAACTCACCCTCTCCACGTGCTTGGGTGGGTCCGCTCTCCTGGCCCGAGGATTCTTGACTTCAGACCTCAGCCTCCATCATTCTGCCTCTGAAGTTATTTTTCCTCCAGTGTGTCCCTTCTCTGAACCCCCTAGTCCAGACTGGCAGCAGCTCGGTTTATATAGGTCCCACAGAACTCTTGTTGGCTTTCTATGTAGTAGCATCAGATCATGCCCATCAGACATAAGGAGTTTCCACAAATCCTTCCTGGATAACTCCATGTCTGATCCTGGCTTTCTCTGAAATGGCTGACTGGTTCCACATTTGTTTAAATCCTCACACAGGGCACTATTCTCTGCAGTCTCCCTTTCTGGAGGCCCAGAATTTTCCAGGACGTCAATTTCTGGTTTCTTTGTACTCAAGAGTTCACTTTTCAGCTTATCTCTCTCCTGTTGCAATTTACTATAAGCTGTGAGGAGAAACCAGGCTGTACTTTTGACATTTAATTTGAAGATCTCTTCTGCTAAATATCCAAGTTCATGGCTTTTAAAATCTGCCTTCCAGCCAAAGCCACTAGTCAATTTTGCCAGATTATCTGCCATTTTAAAACAAGGCTCGTCTTCCTTCCAGTCTGAAATAATACATGCCTCATTTCTGTTTAGAGCTTCATCACAGGTAGTTTAGAGTCCACATTTCTACCAACAGTCTCTTCAAAGCATTTTAGGCCTTCTCTGTAAAGCTCCTCACAACTCCTCCAAAATCTTCCCCTTATCCATTTAAAAAGCCATTCCAACATGTTCGGTATTTGCAAACCGCAGCAGCAGCACCCCACTCCTGGTACCAAAATCTGTTCTAGTTTGCTAGCTGCCAGAAAGTGATATACCAGAAACGAAATGGCTTTTAAAAGGGGAATTTAAGAAGTTACTCGTTTACAGTTCTAAGGCCACGAAAATGTCCCAATTAAACAAGTCTATAGAAAGGTCCAATCACAGGCATCCAGGGAAAGATACCTTGATTCAAGAAGGCCGATGACGTTCAGGGTCTCTCTCTCAAGTGAGAAGGCACATGGCGAACACAGTCAGGATTTCTCTCTCAGCTGGAAGGGCACATGGCGAACATGGCATCATCTGCTAGCTTTCTCTCCTGGCTTCCTGCTTCATGAAGCTCCCCAGGAGGCGTTTTCCTTCTTCATCTCTGAAGGTCGCTGGCTTGTGGAATCTCTACTTCATGGTGCTGCAGCATTCTCTGCTCTCTCCAAATCTCCTGTTCTCAAAAATGTTTCCTCTTTTGTAGGATTTTAGAAACTAATCAAGACCTACCTAAATGGGTAGAGACATGTTGTCACCTAATCCATTTTAACAACCACTCTCGATTACATCACATCTCCAGGGAGATGATCTGATTACAGTTTCAAACATACAATGCTGAATAGGGATTAGAAGAAATGGCTGCCTTTACAAAACGGGATTAGGATTAAAACATGGCTTTTCTAGGGGACATACATCCTTTCAAACCAGCACGCTTCCCATTCCCTATTGCCACCCTGAGCCCTCGTAGCCTATATTTTGGACTCTGACTCTGAATTTATTCTAATTCTTTCAAATTAGTGAGATCATAAAATACCTGTCCTTCTGTGTCTGGTTTATTCCACTCAACATAACGTCTTCAAGGTTCGTCCATGTTGTTTCCTGTATCAAGACTTGCTTCCTTTTTTACAGCTGCATAATGTTCCATTGCATGTATATACCACATTTGTGTGTCCATTCATTGGTTGATAGACATTTGGGTTGTTTCCATCTTTCGGCAATTGTGAGTAATGTCACTATGAACATCTGTGCAAATATCTGGTCAAGTCCCTGCTTTCAATTTTTTTTGGGTAAAACACTAGAAGTGGGGTTGCTGGATCATATGGTAGTTCTATACTTTGCTTTCTGAGGAACCACCAGACTCTCCCACAACAACTGCATTAGGTGCTTATTTGAGCTCTGCCATTAACTATCCATGAAACTATTTCAAATCATTTAACATCTCTAGGCCTCAGTTTTCTCACTTAAATAATGTAGCTAATAGCACTTTAAACCATGTAAAGACTATAAAAGTATAAGATTGGAGTTGTCCTTTCCTCTTCTCTTGACTCATTTTTCTGATCATGTTTAAAGCTCAGCTCTGTATCCGTTCCTCTAGCAAGTTTTCCCTGGCCCCCACCCTCCCTGTGACCCCCCTATACTGGGTGAGTTAATCCTCCTCGATATTTTCTTAGCATTCTTGTGCTTATCTCTATCATTAGAATTTGTCATATTCTCTTGGAATTACTTAACTTCTCCATGACCACATGACTTCTTGTGGACAAGGACCGGATCTTCTTTACCCTCAGCACCTTAGCATAGTTGGCACACACGGATCCCGGTAGATAATGAATAGATGAATTGATGGTTGGGCAAAGAATCTAATAGAAAAACAAACCCTAAAATAGTTGATGCTGCTGGTTTGGCAAATAATTAAACAGAGGTTTTGTTTCCAGGAAAGAACTTTGGATTTAATAGGAGTGTTATCTCCTCTTGTGAAAAAGATAAAAAATAACCCTCTCCACAACTCTTTTACCAGTGCGCTGGCTAGATCAGAACATTTTTTTGTTTTTCTTGAACCCATTTCATTTTACCAAAGTCTTAGCTAATTGAGTTATATGGTAATACTCCTTTTTAAAAATATGAATAGATTTAAATTATATATAAAAAGATTTTAACTCATGCCTATCTTATTTCTATTTTAATTATGTAGTAAGCATTATAAGACATAGTTTCTGTACCAAAAGAGCACACACCATTTAGAATATCCAAGGTGAATAATTGTGGATTTTTAATGAACAGATGTTGTCATGTACTTTTTCAGCACAACTTAATCTCGATTAACACATTTTCAGATATCTAAGCAATCATTTGACTATTCTGGACTAATTTGTATTAATTAGTCAGGAGTTGGCTAAGTAGTCCCTGGTTTAGTTTGTTAAAGCTACCAGAATGCAATATACAAGAAACTGAATGGCTTTTAAAAAGGGAATTTATTAACTTGCAATTTACAGTTCTAAGGCTGTGAAAATATCCAAACTAAGGCATCCAGAGAAAAATACCTTAACTCCAAAGAAAGGGGCCAATTAAGTTTGGGGTTTTTCTTCTCAGATCTCTGCTAGCTTTCTCTCCCATCTTCTTGTTTCATGAGGCACCCCCTGGGGCATTTTCCTTCTTGATCTCTAAAGGTCTCTGGCTGTATGGGCTCTCTTGGTTCTTTCCAAAATGGTTCCTTCTTAAAGGGCTCCAGTAACCAACCATACCTTGAATGGGTAGAGACACATCTTTGTGGAAACCATCTAATCAAAAGTTACTACCCACAGTTGGTTGAGTGGGTCACATCTCCATGGAAACAGTAAAAAATACCCTACCCAGCAATATTGAGTGAGCATTAAAGAGCATGGCTTTTCTGAGGTACACAGAGGTTTGAAACCAGCACAGTGCCTATCCATGTTCAGGATAAGGGAATGCATTATTTAAATGGACTCTATTTCCTAAATCATTTGCCTTTTAATCCCTCTGCTTCTCATCACAAACCCAAATCAGTATTAAAGTATCTCAAATGTTGTTTTAAGCTTCAGATTATTTCTGTTAATTTCTCAGGATATGTGTTTTATATGAGCTTATAAATGTCTTTAAGATTTATTTATTTTTAAAGTGCTTTAATTGAAAAAAGAAACTGATAAACTAGATCTCCTCAAAATTAAACACTTTCATGCATCAAAGGACTTTCTCAGGAAAGTAAAAAGGCACCCTACGTAATAGAAGACTATATTTGGAAACCACGTATCAGATAAGGGTTTAGTATCCAGACTATATAAAGAGATTCTTCAACTCAACAACAAAAAGACAAACAACCCAATTAAAAACTGGGCGAAAGACATGAACAGACACTTCTCAGAAGAGAAAATACAAAATGGCTGAAAGGCACGTGGCTAAAAGGCACACTCAACTTCATTGGCTATTAGGGAAATGCAAATCAAATCCACACTGAGATATCATCTGACACTCACTAGAATGCCCATTATCAAAAAAACCAGAAAATGACAAGTGCTGGAGAGGATGTGAAAAAAGAGGCACATTTATCCACTATTGGTGGGAATGTAATGGTACAACCACTCTGGAAGGCAGTTAGGCGGTTCCTCACGAAGTGAAGTATAGAATTGCCATATGATCCCGTAATCTCTTTACTATGTATATATATCCAGAGGAACTGAAGGTAATGACATAAACGGACATTTGCACATTGATGTTTATAGCAGCATTATTTACGATTGCTGAGAGATGGTAAAAGCCCAAATGTCTATCAGCAGATTAGTGGCTAAACAAGCTGTGGTATATACATACGATGGAATACTTCACAGCTGCAAGACAGAATAAAGTCATGAAGCATTAACAACGTGGATGAAGCCTTAAGTGAAATTAATCAGAAACAAAAGGGCAAATGCTATATGGTCTCACTAATATGAACTAATGTTAATGAGTGAACCTTGAGAATTAAAGTTAAGAACACAGATTATCAGAAGATAGAAACAGGGTAGAAATTGGGCATTTGGTGCGGAAGGAATACAGATTGTACAACAGGATTAATTGTAAAAGTTCAGAAATGGATAATACAATACTACTTGATGGTAGCACAAAATATAAGTACACTGAAAGAAGCTGAATGTGAATATGGTGGTTGAGAGAGAAGGGTTGGGGGCACGTATGAAACGTGAGGAGAGATAGGAGGATAAAGACTGAGATGGCATAATTTAGGAATGCCTAGAGTGGACATGATGGGTATTAAATATACAAATATAAAAACGTTTTTGCATGGGGGAACAAAAGAATGTCAGCATTGCAAGGGGTTGAAAATAGTATACAGGAAAAGATACAATCAATGCAAGCTAGGTTCTGTAGTCAACAGTAACATTGAAATACGCTTCTGCTCAATGTCAAAAACTAAATGTCAGTAAGCGGGGGCATGGGGGAGGGGTATGGATCCTATTCTGAAGTAAAGGTAATGTCTTTATGTAGATTGTAGAGGCCAAGGAATGTCTATTCACTTAGGTTGGATAGTATGATGTGCAAATAAAATGGGTTAAAAATGAACAGAGAAACAAGTGCTAGAGAAAATGCAGAGAAAGAGATATACCTATTCACTGTTGGTAGGAAGCTGAGAGGTGCAGCTCCACATGGAGGGCAGTGTAGTGGTTCCACAGGAGGCTAGGGGTGGGGTTGCCATATGATCTTGCAACCCCACTGCTAGATATACACCTGGAGGAACTGAGAGTGGGAACATGGATGGACATTTTCACACTGATGTTTATAGAAGCAATGTTCATCATTCACAATGGATGGAGGTGGCCTAAAGGTACAACAACTGAGGAAGGGGGAACTGTGAGCATCTGCAAGAAGGAATGAAGTTGTGAAGCATGCAACTAGGTGATTGAACCTTAAGGATAGTATGTTGAAAGAAATGGCAGCATTCTAGTTTGCTAGCTGCTGGAATGCAATATACCAGAAACAGAATGGCTTTTAAAAAGGGGAATTTAATAAGTTGCTAGTTTACAGTTCTAAGGCCAAGAAAATGTCCCATTTAAAACAAGTCTATAGAAATGTCCAATTTAAGGCATCCAGGGAAAGATACCTTGGCTCAAAAGGGCCGATGAAGTTCATTGTTTCTTTCTCAGCTAGAAGGGCACATTGCGAACATGGTGGCGTCTGTTAGCTTTCTCATGGCTCTACGAAAGGGACTCTTTCCAAAATGTTTCCTCTTTTAAAGGATTCCAGTAAGCAACTCCACCTTCAATGGGTGGAGACATACCTCCATGGAAATCATCTAATCAAAAGTTAACACCCGCAGTTGGGTGGGTCACATCTCCATGGAAAAAATCAAAATTCTCCGACCCACAGATTCAAACCAGCACAGGCAGAAACAAAAAGGCAAATATTATAATGCTTCACTTATGGACTAACTAGAATATACAAACGCAGAGAATTGAAGTGGAGAGCATGGGTTATTAGGTTGGGGCTTATTTCAAAGGGTCCTAGATTGTAAGCTCTTACAGCAGTCACACATATTCAGGAGTTGTAACTGATATTTCTAAATTCTGAGATACTGATCTATTGTATATAACCTGGTGGTTCCCTGAAGCTTCTGGTATTTATGTGACACCTGAGACTCACAGTTAGAGTGCTGAAGCTATGAAAGTCAGTATTACCTCATTCAGCAACTGTTTAAAAAGCTGAAAAAGTGATCAGACTTCATCTAGAGATATGAATGAAGCTGATGTGGAAAGGACTAAGGTAAATCAGAATACTGGGTAAAGGATGATATGGCCCGTATTTTAAAATTTGAAGCTCTGTGTGAGATCAAAGGGAGAGATGTTTCGTTGGTGCAAAATTTATACTTTGGGTAGCACATTGTCTGATTGAACTTGTAAGGGCACGTTAGTTGAACATATAAATACTTGGAATCTTGAATAGGGCATGAGGTCTTGTAGGTTTGTATAGGTCAGTGTGATGCCCAGATATATCCCAGAGTAATTTGGGCAGGGAATAAAGAAGGATTTGCAAAGTCCCCTTGGGGGATTGGGGAGAAAAGAAATATTTACCTTCCCTATCTGGGGAATTCCTGACATTCTTGCAAAACAGCAGGGACAACCAATTCAATAGGCTGAGACCTCAATGTTGGAACTCACTTATATATGAACCTTATTCCTGCAAACATTAGGTTAAGCCTACTGAGTCATGCCTAAGAGTCACCCCCAGAGAACCTCTTTTGTTGCCTAGATGTAGCCTCTCTCTAAGCCTTCTTGGCAGGTGAACTTACTGCTCTCCCCCGCTACCTGGGACATGACTGCCTGGGATATAAATCTCCCTAGCGGTGTGGGACGGGACTCCCGGGATGAGCCAGGGCTTGATATCATCAAAATGAGAAAGCCTTCTTGACCAAAAGTGAGAAGAGAGAAATGAGACAAAATATAGTCGCAGTGGCTGAGAGATTTCAGAGTCAGGAGCTTATCCTGGAGGTGATTCTTAGTAGAATATAGATATCCCTTTTTAGTTTATGGTGTATTGGAGCAGCTAGAGGGAAGTACCCAAAACTGTTAAACTGTATTCTAGTAGCCTTGATTCTTGAAGAAGACTGAATAATTATATAGCTTTTACAATGTGACTGTATGACTGTGGGGGGAAAAGTGCTTTAATGTGTAAGTACTAATAAATAAATACTTAAGTGAATCATAGTAGGGATGAAGAAATATATAGTCGTAAATTAATTGGATATCATTTTCAGGGCAGATTTAAAGCTTTTAGAGGTTATTATAACTGACATTTTGTTTTACCTTTGTCAGTATTTACCTAGGACAGTGATTCTTAAATAGGTAATCTGAATACTGTGCAGATGGAATTTAGTATGGTTACAAATATAAAACGATAGCAATTGCTTGGATACAAGATGAGCTAACTCTGAACTATATATATATATATAGTCAATCTCCCACTCTCAGCTTTTCTCCAATGCTTCCTTTACGTTGGCTGCTTTAAAAAGAGAAAAATCAGCATTTTTATTGATGAAGCAGTATGAGTGTCAGAGGTATAGGAGTGCATCTGAAATTTAAAAAATGGAGCACTACTGCTATTAACCAGAACTTTTTAAAGCTCTCCTGCCATCTATATTTTCTGGTTTCTTTGTTCTCCCATAATATTAGTGAACATCTCTTTTAAACTAAATATTTTTTTCAAGGTGCAAGATTATAAAGAGATATTACTATAGACTCTAATTCATTTCAGCCAATTTATATCCTCAGGGCCTCCAATTAGAATGATGAAACCACAGATTGCTCAAACTAAGAGAGCTAAATAAAGAGTGCTTGCCTATGCAAATAATTAACTTAATTGGAGAAAGAGTAGTGATTAAGAGAATTAATGACCCCTTTACTTTGAGGATTAAGAAATTAAAGCCCTAAGAGGGCCCAAGCTTTTTGTATCTGGAGTTCTGGTTTTCTAATTCTCAGTTCTATGAGGACTTTTGATTATTTTTAATTTTGTCTTCCTCAGACGATAATAGATAATAGATGTATAATAGATAAATTAATTCAAATTTTCTTTTGATTCTTATTATTTACACAAATAATACCCTAGCTCATAAAAGAGAAAAGTCACTCCTGCTTCTACCATCCAACTATATCTTCTGTTTTTGTTTTGTCAAAACTCCATTTTGTTGTTGTATTGTAGATACAGTTTAGTATGTTATTTTACCACCAGGAAAAGTATATTGTAAATTTCCTTGATGCTTCGTAAGCTTTATAATATGTGGCTGTTTATTAGTTTAGAACATAGGTTTGGAATCACAAAAACAGGTAGGAGTTCCAGACTGATCTCAGACAGACTGTATAATCTTGGGTGTAGATGTAGCCTCTTTGGATCTCAATTTTCTCATCTGTGGGTTACTATAGAGAAAAAAAAAAGGAAACATAAAGATTTAAGTTCTATGTAAGTGTGAATTGTTGTTCCCTGTAAGGTATGTTTTATAATTTAGTTAGCTATGACATTATTGTTGAATACTGTTTCCAGTTTTTACAGTATAAACCATTATTCGTAAGTCATGTTATCAGTTTTAAAAATAAGTGTTTGGTAACTTCCTAAACTCTGATATTCTAACTGTACTTTGTAGGAAAGGAATAAAGGGGGCATTTTTCTGCCCAGCATGTTTACCTTCAAGAGTCTAGTTTAGGTATTTTTTATCAATATTGACTTATGTGGAGAATCAGAATGTGGCTAAAGGAAAATAACTTGCAAGATCTTTTCAGTCTAGCTTAAGGACCTAAACCTCTACTGTGTAAATTAGGACGGCATTGCTTATTGGGGCATAGATGCGGGAAAATACAGACTTGTGGTGGGAGGAATGGAATAGGGATTTGGAGAAAATAGAAGAAGGGTAGGTTTGAGGAAGATTGCCCATTAAAGAACTAATCAAGACATTAAAAAATATATTTTTATTGACAAATCTTCACACATATACAGTCCATGCATGGTGTACAAGCAGTGGCTCACAGTTTCATCATATAGTTAGTTGTGTATTCAACACCATGATCCTTTTTAGAACATTTGCATCACTGCAGAAAAAGAAATAAAAAGAAAAATCTCATACATCCCATACCCTTTACCCCTCCCTCTCATTGACCACTAGTATTTCAATCCACCCAATTTATTTTATCCCTTATCCCCCTATTATTTACTTTTTATCCATGTTTTTTTACTCATCTGTCCATACCCTGGATAAAAGGAGCATCAGACACAAGGTTTTCACAATCACACAGACACATTGTTAAAGTTATATCATTATACAGTTGCCTTCAAAAATCAAAGCTACTGGAACACAGCTCAATAGTTTCAGGTACTTCCCTCCAGCCACTCCAATACACCATTAACTAAAAAGATGTATCTATATAATGCATAAGAATAACCTCCAGGGTAACCTCTCAACCCTGTTTGAAGTCTCTCAGTTACTGAAACTATATTTTACCTCATTTCTATCTTCCCTCTTTTGGTCAAGAAGGCTGTCTCCATCCCATGATGCCAGATCCCAGCTCATCCCAGGAGACCTGTCCTTTTCCATGGAGATTTACACTCCTGGGAGTCATGCCCATATAGGGAGGGAGGGCAGTGAGTTCAACTGCTAACTTGGCTTAGAGAGAGAGAGGCCACATCTGAACAACAAAAGTTTTTCTGGGGGTGACTCTCGGACATAATTATAAGTAGGCTGAGCCTGTCCTTTGCAGGAATAAGTTTCATAGGAGTGATCCCCAAGACTGAGGGCTCAGCCTATTTATTTGGTTGCTCCCACTGCTTGTGAGAATATCAGGGATTTTCCAAATGGGGAAGTTGGATATTTCCTCCTTTCTCCCCAGTCCCCCATGGGGAGTTTACAAATACTTCTTCATTCATTGCCCAAATTACTTTGGGATATGTTGGGGCATCACACTAACCTATATAAACGTACAAGATCTCACGCCCTATTCAAGATTCCATGTACTTATGGTGTTCAACTAAACTGCCTATACAAGTTAAATTAGGTAATGTGCTACCCAAAATATAAATTTTGTACAAACTAAACATCTCTCCCTTTGGTCTCACACAGAAATCGAAGTTTTAAAATATGGGCCATGTCATCCTTTACCCTGTATTCTGAGCTACCCTAATACTGTCCAGATCAGCTTCATTCAGATCTCTAGTTGAAGTCTGATCTGTTTTCAGCTTTTTAAAGCTCCTGTATGGGATGATGCTGACTTTCATAGCTTCAGTGCTCTAACTCTGAGTCTCAGGTGTCACATAAATATCCAAAGTTTCTGGGAACGACCAGGTTATATACAGATGATGAGGTAATATACAAACAGTTCAGTATCTCAGAATTTAGAAATAACAGTTGCAACTCCTGAATATTTGTGACTGCTCTAAGAGCTTACCATCTAGGACCCTTTAAATAGGCCCCAACATGATAACCCATGCTCTTGACTTGAGTTCACCAAGTTTTTATATTATAGTTAGTCTATATGAGTGAAGCATGATAATATTTATCTTTTTGTTTCTGACATTTCATTCAACATACAGTCCTTAAAGTTCATTCTACCTAGTTGCATGCCTCACAAAAGACAACTTTTTAAACTAATGTCTTCACAGACTTGTTTTACTTATTAACACCAGGCTAGCAGATTCAAGAATATAATCATGCATTAACATAAATAACAATTGGATAAAATTATTTCTTTGATAAGCATTTTCTCTTCTAGCCTGCATTCTAAATACAGCATTTTGAGTGTCACTTAAATCTAAATAGTAGACAGATACTAGAATCTTGATTAGCCATCTTTTAAGCATAGTTCATTTAAACATAAATTTTAGCTTTCTCTATTCAATTTATTCCCACTTAATCTTTATTATATCATTCTTTCTGTTTGCTTTTCTTTTTCTCACAGTTTCTTAAGGTAGTAGGTTAGGTTATTGATTTGGCATTTTTCTGCTTTTTAATGTCAGTGTTGACGAGTATAATTTTCTCTCTATGCCTTGCTTTCACTGTATACCATAAGTTTTGAGAATCAAATTTGAGACCTAAGTTTGAAAGAAGACTTAAAATTATGAAATCCTTTATTTATGAGTATGTTGTTTAATTTCCAAATTATTTGTGAATTTTC
Source organism: Myrmecophaga tridactyla (assembly GCA_004026745.1). Lineage (NCBI taxonomy): Eukaryota > Metazoa > Chordata > Mammalia > Pilosa > Myrmecophagidae > Myrmecophaga > Myrmecophaga tridactyla. Next base: position 20,528 of record PVIY010021762.1, read on the forward strand.
CAAATTTCATTCTGTTATTGATTTCTAATCTCATTGTGCTGTGGATGGGAAACATACTGTGAATATCTTATTGAGAGTTATTGTACAGCCTAACATAGAGTGGATTCTGGGGAATGTTCCATGTGTGCTTGAGAAGAATGTGTATTCTACCATTGTTGGTCCCTTTTATTGTGTGTTAAATAGATATTTTCTAGAGTACTATCCCCGTGTCCTTTCTTTTGCTATTTTTTTTAGTAATTTTCTTAGTGGTTGCCCTGAGAATCATATCTTAATTTATAACACTCTAGTTCAGATTAATACCAACTTGATTTCAATAGTATACAAAAACTGCTCCTATGCGAACAATTTCATCTTCCCCCATTTTGTTTTTATAGTCATACAAATTACATCTTTATACTTTGTGTGCCCATCAGTGCAGATTTATCTGTATTGTTTTATGCAGTTTTCTTTTAAATCAGATAGAAAAAAGACATACAAACAAAAAAAAACTGTATTTTCTTTTATATTTACATCTATTATTACCTTTATTGGCACTCTTTCTTTATCTGGATATGTGTTGCTGTCTAGTGCTTTTTAATTTCTTATAGGACAGTTCTAAACTAACAATGAATTTTCTCTGGTTTTGTTATTTGCGAATGTCTTAATTTCTCTTGTATTTTTGAGGGATAGTTTTTATGGCTATAGAAATTCTTGATTGATATTTTTTTCTTTCAGTACTTAGAATATGTCATCCCACTGTCTGTGGCCCCTATGGCTTCTAATAAGAAATTAGCACTTAATCTTTTGGAAGATTTCTTCATATCGTCTGTCTTTTTTTTTGTCTTCTGTCTTTCTGTGACCCTCATATGCATATGTTTATACATTTCATGATGTCCTATAGGTCTCTAAGGCTCCATCCATATTCTTTCATTCATCTTTTTTGTTTCTCAGATGGGATTTTCACTTGACCTGTCTTTAAATTAGCTGATTCTTTTGCCTGCTCACATCTACTATTGAGCCCTTCTAGTTAATTTTTCATTTCCATTATTGTACTTTTCAGTTCCAGAATATCTGTTGATTCTTTTTTCTATAATTTATACCTCTTTACTGATATTCTCCATTTGGTGAAACTGCATTCTCATACTTTCCTTTGGTTCTTTGGGCATGGTATCCTTTAGTTCTTTGACCATATTTAAAATAGGTGATTTAAGTTCTTTGTCTATTAATCTCAATGTTTGGGCTTTCTACTGGACAGGTTTTATTGAACTGCCTTTTTTCCCTGTATTTGGGCCAGACTTTCTTAATTTTTTGCATGTCTCATAATTTTTTTTGTGGAAAACAGACATTTTTAGTAATATAAGTGGCAGCTCTGGAAATCATATTCTCTCCTTTCCCAGGGTTTGTTGTTGTTACTGCTGTTGTTGTTTGTTTAGTGATTTTTCTGAACCAATTATTTAATATCTGTTTTTATGTTGTGTATGGCTACTGGTACCTCTCCGCAATTATCTTAGTGGCCAGCTAATGATAAAACAGTAATTTCCTTAAATACCTGGAACCAATAAGTCTCCTTTAACTGCCATGAGGCTCTGTATGCATGTGGGGGCACATTAAAACACTCCTGCAGGCAGAAAGTCTTTGCTTTCTGCTTGTGCAGAGCCTGCAGGTTAGCCAGAGTTGAGAACTTAAGGCCTTCTCAGATCTTTCCTGGACATGTGCACAACCCAATGTATGCATGTAGCTTTCTAAATTGCCAGGACTATGTTGGGGTTTTGTATAGCCCTCTGTGGACATCTCATTCCCCAGCTTTTAAAAGTTTTTTGGTTAGCCTACTGTTTGCCCTAGTATTTACTTTGGTAGTTATGTGCAATTGCCTCTCATTGTTTTCAAGGTACTGTGGTGCAGGGGAGGCACAGTGAGAATAGGGCAAATTTAAATGTCACAAAGCTCGCTATTCTTACCAAAATTCAGTCTTGTTCATGAAAATATTCCCAGATTACTTGCATGACTGTTCCCTGGAGTACTTGCTTTCTAGCATTCTGAAAAAGTTGATTCTGATCATTTTTGCTAGCATTCTATTTGCTTTTTAGGAGGAGAGGATTTTCAGAAGTCCTTATTCTACCATTTTTGCTGACATCACCTGGACAAAAAAAAAAAAAACAAAAAAAAAAACAACCCACAGCTGAATACCAGAAATTTTTTTTAAAAGATGTTTATGATGTAGATTAATTTGTTCTTTTCTTTGGTATCACTTATTTCTGCCCCTCAGTCATTCTGACGCGTTTCTAGGAGGATGGCCTCTGTAATCCATTTGGTTTATGTTCTTCCAAACTGTATTCTGTTGATTTTATTTGTAAGGTATACAGTTGAGTCTTTATAATAGGTAGTTTATGTTTTTTTTATTTTTTAGCATTTTCAAATGGTGAAATATATGCAAAACAATAAATTTCAAAGTACATTTCAGCAAGTAGTTATAGAACAGATTTCAAAGTTTGATATGGGCTGTAGTTCCACAATCTCAGGTTTTTCCTTCTAGCTGCTTCAAGACACTGGAGACTGAAAAGAAATATCAATATAATGATGCAATAGTCATATTCATTTGATGAATCCTAACTGCTCTGTTATAGCTCCTCCTTCTCCTTTGATCTTTCTCCCAATCTTTAGGGGTTGTGGTGGTTTGAAAGGATTTATGTGCCCTAGAAAAGCCATGTTTTGATCCTAATCAATCTTGTGGAAGCAGGGGTTTCTTCTAATCCCTATTCAGCACTATAGGTTGGAAACTAGATTAGATTATCTCCACAGAGATGTGACTCCATCAATTGTGGGTATTAAACTTGATTAGATAGAGACATGTGTCCATCCTTTCTACATGGGTCTTGATTAAGTCACTGGAATCCTGTAAAAGAGAAGACATTTTGGAGAGAGTTTCTTTTGGAGAACAAGGAGAGAGCTGTAGAAGCACAGAAGGATGAAAGAACCACAGAGTCAACCAGCCAGCGACCTTTGGAGATGAAGAAGGAAAACGCCTCCTGTGGAGCGTCATGAAGCAAGAGGCCTGGAGAAAAAGTTAGCAGATTACTGCCATGTTCGCCATGTGCCTTTCCAGCTGAGAGAAATGCTGAACATCATCAGCCTTCTTGAACTAAGGTATCTTTTCCTGGATGCCTTAGATTGGGCATTTCTATATCCTTGCTCTTAATTGGGATATTTTCGCAGCTTTAGGACTGTAAACTTGTAACTTGTTAAATTCCCCTTTTTAGAAACCTTTCTGTTCCTGGTATATTGCATTCTGGCAGCTAGCAAACTAGAACAGGAGTATTTGGGCTATGCCCATTCAAACTTTTTCATGTTGAAATGGGGTGTTGACAGTATAGGAGAGGGTGATGGAATTAGTTGATGTTCTTAGAGAGGCTGGCCCCTTTGGGTTTCAGGGTTTATCTGGCCTAGGAACCATGTGGAAGTTACAAGTTTCTAGACAGTAAACTTAGTGCATGGAACTTTTGTGGAATTTCAGGGCCGTAGGTGTTCTTTAGCATTAACAGGAATGATGTTGACTTGGTGTTGGCAAACCACTGCAATTAGAAATATCTAGCTTAAGTTTGCATAAGAGTAGTGTTTGCAAGCTGCCAGACTGCAATATACTGAGTTGGAATGACTTTCATAAAGGGAATTTAATAAGTTACAAGTTTACAGTTCAAAGCCTATAAAAATGTACAAACTAAGGCATCTAAGAAAAGATACCTTAATTCAAAGAAGGCTGATGTGTCTAAACACGTCTGTCAGCTGGGAAGTCATGTGGCTGGCATCTGTTGGTCCCTTGCTCTTGGGCTCCATTGCTTTCAGCTTCTGTTCTGTGGAGGTTCCTCACTTTGCTTCTCCAGGGCTGGCTTTCATCACTTGGCTTCCCTTGGCTCTCTCAGGTTCTGACTTGCTTAATCTCTCATGGCAATGTCTGTTGGGCTCCAAGCATCTCCAAACAACTGTCTCTCTTCTCCAAGTGTCAGCACCTGTTTCTTGCTCTGCTTTGAAGTTTCTGTCAGCTCTCTCTGTCAGCTCTGATGCTTCTGTCATTTCTGAAGTTTATCCAAAATGTTTCCCCTTTTAAAGACTCTAGTAAATTAATCAAGACCCACCTGAAATGGGTGGAGTCATATTTCCATCTAATCAGAAGGTCACACCCATAGTTGGGTGTGTCACATCTCTGTAGATATAATTTGATCAAAAGTTTCAGCAGTACAATGTTGAATTAGGATTAAAAGAAATGGCTGCCCCCACAAGACTGAGTCAGGATTAAAAATGGCTTTTCTGAGGCACACAGTACTTTCAAACTGGCACAAGTAGACTCCAGTATAGCTTCTCAACTCTGTTTGAACTTTCTTAGCCGCTGATACCATATTTTGTTACATTTCTTTTCCCCCTTTTAGTCTGGAAGGCATTGTCGATCCCATGGCATTTGAGCCAGGCTCAGCCCTGGGAGTCATTTTCTATCAGGGAGACTTTCACACTTGAATGTCATGTTCCACATAGGGGAAGGGTAATGATTTTCCTTGCAGAGTTGGACTTTGAGAGATAGAAGCCACTTCTGAGCAACAAAAGATATTCTCTGGAAGTAATTCTTAAGCATAATTATAGTTAGGCTTTGCTTCTCTGCTACGAAATAAGTTTCATAGAAGCAGGCCTCAAGATCAAGGGGTTTGCCTGTTAACTTTGGGGTCCCTAATGTTTGGGAGAGTATCAAGGGTTTACCATGTGGGAAAGTTTAGTAGTTCCATATTTTTTCTCCAGTCCCTCAAAGGACTTTACCAATACTTCTAAATTATCTGCCTATAGTTTATGTTTTGTGGTTTTTCTAAACATAAATGGGTTAACAGTGAGAGGTTTTTGATCTGCAATTTGGTTTTAGTTTCCTTTCTTTAACTGCATGTCTTGGAGATCTTCCTACTAAATTTTTTATAAAAATATTGTTTGTTTGTTTGTTTTGAATGGTATTCCATGGTATGTATGTACCATATGTCCCTGAACTACTCTATAACTAATGGACTTTTAGTTAGTTGTAATAGCCAGAGAAACTGGAAATAGTGCTACAACTAATCTCTTTGTGTATGCCTCTTTTAAAAAATCACTTCATTGTTTAAAAATTTCCATTTTAACCACTTTCAAATGTACAATTAAGTGATAATAATTGCATTGACAATATTGAGCTACCCTGACCAACATCAATTTTCCCAGCTTTCTCGTCATCTCAATCAGAAACTCTGTATGCTTTAAACAGTAACTTCCCCTTTCCACCCACCCCTCCATCCCACCCACTAACCCCTATAACCCACATCTATGATTTGTCTTTGGGAATTTGCTTATTCTAGGTATTTTATGAGATCATACGATGTTTTTCTTTTTATGTCTGGCTTATTTAGTCAACATGAATCTTTTTTTTTTTCAGAACGAGATTTAAACATTTTTTTTTTTTAAATGTAAGTTGTGGGTTTACAGAGTAATCATGCATAAAATATAGGATTCTCCCACATCTGTCCACCACCAACACTTGCATTGGTGAAGAACATTTATTACAATTGATGATAGCACTTTTTTTTGTAATTCTACTGTTTTTAATAGTAGTTAACATTTGTTAAAGTTGATGAAAGATTATTAGAATACTACAGTTAACTATTGTCCATAGTTTACACAGGGGTATTTTCCCCATATTCCCAACCCTAGTCTTATATTTTTTTCATATATGTCTTTATTTTATTACTTATCTGCCAGCATGAATCCTGAAGGTTCATCCATGTGTGTCACCCCTTCATTCCTTTTTAAGGCTGAGTAACGTGTGTGTGTACACACCATATTTTCTCTATCATTCTTGATGGATATTTATGTTGTCTCTACCTTTTGTCTATTATGAATAATACGGCTATAAACATTGTACAAATATATGTTTGAGTCCCTGCTTTCACTTCTTTGGGGTATATACCAAGAAATGGGATTGCCATGTCATATGGTGATTCTGTGTGCAGCGTTCTGAGGAACCACCAATGGTTCCTCAGTGGCTGCTTCATTTTACAGTGCCACCAACAATGTATACAGTTTTCAGTTTCTTCACATCCTTGCCAGTACTTATTTCCTGTGTTTCTTTTCTTTTTAATTAATAGTTATCCTACTGGGTATGAGGTGATATCTCATTGTGGTTTTGACTTGCATTTCCCTGATGACCAGTAATGCTGAGCATCTTTTCATGTGCTTCTTGGCCATTTGTTTATCTTCTTTTGAGAAATGTCTTTTCCAGTCCTTTGTCCATTTTTAAATCAGGTTATGTGTCTTTTTGTTTTTGAGTTGTGGCATGTATATGCTCCCATACTACATGTGTGAATATTTCTCTAAGATGGTTATGCCAGAAACAGAATTGCCTGATTGGAAAGTAAGTGCATTAAACATTTTTGAGGCTATTTAAAAAATTGTCTTCCAAAAGCCTAACAAGAATACCTCTTTTACCATGCCATCAGCAATGCTAGATGTTATTAATCTTATAAATTTTTGATAGTCTGGGCAAAATGATATCCATTCAGTTTTTTTTTAATTCTCATTTATATTGCATTTTAAAGAATGGCATGATTGTTATCCAGTAAATAATTTTTAATTCTTTAATTCTTTTCTTTAGGGAATGGCATTTACATTACAGGAACGACAGATGCTTGGCCTTCAAGGACTTCTACCTCCCAAAATAGAGACACAAGATATTCAAGCCTTGAGATTCCATAGAAACTTGAAAAAAATGAGTGACCCTTTGGAAAAGTAAGAGTTGATTAGATGTTTAGTCTTTTCTGATCATCTAATTAAAAAAAAAAAATCTGGGTATCGTTATTGTAGATTGAAAAATATGTCATCTCATAATTAAGTTTTTGGTTTTGTCAGTTGACTTATTTTTATGAAGCTTGTTCACTTCAGTTAATACTTCACTTTTATTCACTGTTGTAAAATTTAGCAGAAATTAGTCTTTTATGCTTAAAATCTCAGAGCATTTCAAATTTCAGTGGAATTTGAGAAGCAAAAGATACCATCTGATTTGCATTTATTCAGCTTTTATTGTGCACTTATTTTGAGTGCCATGCTAGCTACTGAGGACATAAAGTGGGTAACAGGTAGAGCAACCATATAAAATCTTCAATCCAGGACACTTTTCAGAGTGCAAAAGAGGCGTAACTGAAATTGTTCCTGGCAAACTAGGAGAATGACTGATTATCTAACATAATCCGTTGCCTTGCCTTCTTGGAACTTATCAGAGTTACACTATGAATGACAGTGTGTGGTCCAATGAGAAAACAGTCCAGGCAGGCTATATTCTGAAAGCTCAAAGAGGGTACCTAGCCCAACTTGGGGAAATCAGATAAATCTTGCTGGAAGAAGTGATGCTGGAGCAAATTTTAAACAATATATTGCAGGTAACAGGCAAATGAGAGAAAAGAGAAAGGTATTCTGGGTAGAGAGTTCAGCCTGAAAATATTTTTTGGGTTTGTTCAGTGTGGGTAATTATTGGTGACTGATGAGAGTGGTTTCTTTGATGTGATGGGGCAAAAGTAAGATTGCAAGTATGTTGAGGAATGAGTGGCAGAGGAGAAATGCAAACTGTGCTTTTAAGAAGTTTAGGAAGAGGAGGAGGAAAGAGACTGCATGGTAGATAAAGTGGGACTTGGGGCTAAGGGAGTATGTTTCAGGCTGGGAGAAAATTGAACCTGATTATAGTTGTGAGAAACGAGCCCAGGAGAGGAAGGATAATTGATAGAGCAAAGTCCCAGAGAAAGTACAAGGGCATTGGATTAAATGCAGAGGTGGAGAGTCTGGCCTTGAACAAGAACAAAGAACAGCTCATTCTCTGTGGCAGGGGCAAAGAAAATAAATACAAGTAAAATAAGGATAAGTAGTAGGTGATAGAGCAGAGGTTGTGAGAACTCATCACATCTCATAACCTTGATTTTCTTCATGAAGTAGAACATAATGATCGAATCCAAAATTTGGAAGGGTTAAAGATGAATAAAATGGTTGAGGAGAGAGATAAAGGTTTGAAAGATGTATTTAGCCATCAGGTGAAACTGAACAAGAACAAGAAAAAGGGATGAGGATAGGCACTGATGACATAGTAATGTGATCTTGTTTGCATTGCTATAATAGCAGCAATGTTATTTTCCCACAGAAAAGGTGAAATGTGTTATTGATTCAGGTTTGACCTGCTGGACTGGCAAAGGTGCTACATTAATTCATTCAGGGCTGTTATGTGCTAGAAATCATTCTAAGGTCTGAAACTACAAAATTGAAGCAAAAAACCTAGAGCCCTTGCCTTCGGGGAGCTCACTGTCTGGTGGGAAAGACAGACCCAGTGGAAGGGTAGTGTAGAGATAAAGATATGATAAAATATGTTCTCTAGAGCTTCACCTACTGTTTGAGACTAAAGGCAGATGGGTTGATTGTGTCTAGAACCTAAAGTGTCTGTAACATACAATCTAAATCAACCTGTCTGGATAGCACATTTAGAAACACAAGCACGTGGAGCTCAGAAGGCGAACGAGTTCTTGTAACTCTGTATAGCTTTTAATGTAATACTCGGAGACATCCCAGACTATGGTGGGCTGATAATTAAAAAGTATTGGTAGAGTACATTACCCACCTCACCTCTTAGCTTGTTGGGGGCAATAACTGGGACTTGGTGCCTCCTCCTGTCACCTTCACCTCCTAACCCATAGCTACCACATGAGAGTGCATCTCAACCCACACTGGCCAGGCTGGTGTCCAGATTGGCAATGCCTGATGGGAGCTCTTCTGCCAAGTGATGCCAAGTGACAAGACCATTGGGGGAGGAGATGACTCCTTCAACACCTTCTTCAATGAGACAGGTACCAGCAAGCATGTGCCCAGGGCAGTGGTTGTACATCTGGAATCCACGGTCATTGATGAAGTTTGCACTGGCATCTACTGCCAGCTGTTCTACCCTGAGCATCTCATCACACACAAGAAAGATACTGCCAATAACTATGTCCTCAGGCACTACACCACTGGCAAGGAAATCACTGACTTCATCTTGGACAGAATTTGCAAGCTGGCTGATCAGTTTATGGGTCTTCAGGGCTTCTTGGTTATTTGCAGCTTTGGTGGGGGATCCGGTTCTGGTTCACCTCCCTGCTGAAAGAACGTCTCTCTGTTGATTATGGCAAGAAGTCCAAATTTGAGTTCTCTACTTACCCAGCCCCCGAGGGCTCCACAGCTATAGTTGAGTCCTACAACTCCATCCTTACCACCCACACCACCCTAGAGTACTCAGATTGTGCCTTCTTGGTAGTTAATGAGGCCATCCATCTATGTCATCTGTCATAGGAGCCTTGATATTTAGCATCCAACCTATACCAACCTTAACCAACTTATTAGCCAGAATGGGTCTTCCATTACTGTTTCCCTCAGGTTTGATGGTGCCCTGAATGTTGATCTGACAGAATTCCAGACCAACCTGGTTCCCTATCCCTGCATCTCCTCTCCTCTGGCCACATATGCCCCCCGTCATCTCTGCTGAGAAAGCCTACCATGAACAGCATTCTGTAGCAGAGATTACCAGTGCTTGCTTTGAGCTGGCCATCCAATGGTGAAATGTGACTCTTGCCACAGTAAATGCATGGCTTGCTGCCTGCTGTACTTTGGTATTGTGGTTCCCAAAGATGTCAATGCTGCCATTGCCACCATCAAGACCAAGCATAACATCCACTTTATGGACTGGTGTCCCACTGGCTTCAAGGTTGGCATTAATTACTAGCTTCCCAGTGTGGTACCTGGTGGAGATCTGGCCAAGGTCCAGTGAGATGTGTGCATGCTGAGCAATACTACAGTCACTGCTATGGCCTAGGCTTACCTCCACCACAAATTTGACCTGATATATGCCAAGCATGCCTTTGATCACTGGTACTTGGGTGAGGAGATGGAGGAAGGAGAGTTTTCTGAGGTCTGTGAGGACATGGCTGCCCTGGAGAAGGACTATGAGGAGGTTGGTATGGATTCGGTTGAAGGAGAGGGTGAGGAAGAAGAACAGGAATATTAATACCCATTTCTCTCAGCCCTTCAGCATGTCACACCACCTGTACCTGTGCTACTATGTTAGCCGACAAGCATTTAAGTTCTGGTTAGATTGTCTTCATTCTAAATTGTGATCATGTTTTATTTTCCCACATGTATCTGTAAAGTTCTCCATCATGTCTCAAAGTAAAGACTTTAAGAAAAAAAAATGCATTGGTAGAGTCTCTTGAGGGAATAGAGGAAAAATATGAAACATTAATTGTTCCCTTCTGGGAAACCCCTAGTACTCTCTTAAACATCAGGGACTCCCAAGAAAGTAGGCCAAGCCCTTGATTTTGAGCTCTTGCCTTTACACAACTTTTTTATATAGTGGAGAAACTAAGACTACCTATAATTATACCTAAGAGGTGCTTCCAGGAAACCTCTTTGGTTGCTCAGACGTGGCCTCTCTCTCTAAGCCCAACTGTGCAAGGAAAAATATTACATCCCTCTCCCATTTGGGACATGACATCCAGGGGTGAAAGTCTCCTGATTATGGGGGACTTGACTCCCAGGGTTGAGCCTGGCCCAGGCACCATGGGATCAACAATGCCTTCCAGACCAAAAAAAGGGGAAAGAAATGAAACAAAATAGGAGAGTTCAAATGGAGTCAGAGGCTATTCTGGAGACTACTCTTATGCAAGCTTCAGCTAGATATTGCTAATTGCCATGGTTTGCCATACTCAGACATCATTCCTGTTAACCCTGAAGAACACTTAGGGCTCTGAGACTCACTCTGCAAAAGTTTCACGTACTAAAGTTACTTTTCAGAAACTTCCAACCTCCACATTGGTTCCAAGGCCAGATAAGTCCTGAAACCCAGAGATAACAGCATCTCCAAGAATATCTACTAATTTCAACACTCCATCTACTGTTGATACCCTTTTCAACATGAAAAAGTTAGAATGAACATAGCCCAAAGACCACCTGTAGATTGGGAGTAGTAGGATCAAAGGAAAAGGAGGAATTAGCAAAGATAGGATTTAACAAATGAGTATGACTGCTGAATCACTATAATGATATTTCTTTTAGCTTCCAGTATTTTGGGGCAGGTAGAAGGAAAAACCTGAAAATGTGGAATAGTAATCCATACAAGCCTTGAAATCTATTCTGTAACTACCTACTAAAATGTATTTCAAAAATTATTACACTTATTTTGTATATTTCACAATAAAAAAGTTGAAAGTACACGAGACCATAAAACCAAAAAAGAAAGCTAGCTATATAACCTTTTAAGAAATCTGTTCAAGAAATCTTTATTGAGGCATAGTTTATGTACAATAAAATGCACAGACCATATGTGTTCAGTTGGATAAATTTTGACAATCTTATATACCCACATAACCAAACTTGTAGAACATTGCTCTGATTATAGAAAAGTTCTCTTGTGACTCTTTGCAGTCAATCTCAACCCTACCATCCCCACTCCAGAGGCAACCACTGTTTTGATTTCTATTTCAGTAGATGAGTTTTAACTGTTCTTGGACTTCAGATAATGGAATCAAACAGTATCTGTACTTTTATATCTGACTTTAATTCAGCATCATGCTTTTTGAGATTCATCTATGTTATGTGAATCCATAGTTTGTTCTTTTTATTGCTGAATAGCGTTCCATTATAAGAATATCCCACACAAAAGAAAATGACATGCAGGGGCTCCTAAAGGGTAATGATAGAGATTTGTTCAGAGTGAAATATTTGATGATGGGATCCAGAGTAGGGAAAGACAAAGAGCCATGATGGAGCTAAGAGATTGGGAGAAAATGAAGTGACTAAGGAGTTAGAGATTCCTCAAAGAATTATGAAGTGAGGACATTGTATAACTAAATTGCAAAATGGTAGAGAATTATGATCAGAGAATGGAAGAATGGCATTCAAGACTCCTGAGCTATACCAATTCTGAGCTGAGGCATTAAGATTCATGCTTGGCACTGAGGAGAGTGATAAAGGGAGATGAAGGCAAAAGGGATAATACTAAGGAGGCTCAGGAATAGCACTGTTTCACTCTACCACATGTCCAGTAGGTTCCCTCCACCTTCTTCAGCATTTCTGTGGTCTACTTCACAAAGCCATCCATTCCTTTCTGATAGTTTTCTCCCTTAGATTAAGGAGAAATTTGCTTCTCTTTAATTTCTGTCTATTGGAACCATTTCTGACCTCAGTAACTATACAGAAAACATTCCCTTACTGAATGGAATCACTTATTTATTCACCAAATATTTGCACACCAGTTTATATGCCTAGTACTTTGCTAGGTACAGAAATAGAGAAGTGTATAACCTGACTCATTTAGACCAGGGGGAAGATACAAGAACTGGAGTGAGTTACAGAAGAAATATATTAAGTGACCAGAAAATTGGTCTGGTGGGGGGGGCAATCTGGCAGGCAGTAAAGGGCCCCTTGACAACTTACCACTCAAGTTACATTCTGAGAGCATAAGTAAAAGGACCATGCCTGGTAGAGTTAGTAGGGTATGCCAACTCCACGGTAAGAGTTCTGGTGCATTTGAGGAATTGAAATAAGTTTAGAAGGGGGAATGTGAGGCTAGAAAGTAGGCAAAAGTTTGGTGTTTTTTTTTTTTTTTTAATTTTTTAAACTATTTTAGGAACTTAGGCCTTATTTTACTGGCATTTGGAAGCTATTTAGGAGCAGAAATGATCAGAAGTAAGTTTTTAATAGAAGAAATGATTGGTATGGGGAGCATAACTGTGTTAAAGACTAGTTAGACTTAAGGTAATTACATAAGTGAATATTCTTGTTTGTACATGGAAGTTTGTGTTCAAAGTGTATGATGTAGGCAACCTGTTCTCAAATGTTCAGAAGATAGATAAAGAATGATACAGCAATGGTAGCAATATGTTAAAATTGGTACATCTGGGTGCCTGGAGGTGGGGGTGTGATGGAGTTTTCTGTAAGGGGTTTGTATTATTTTTGCAGCTGTCCTGTAAGTTTGAAATTATTTCAAAATAAAATTTAAAAGAGAGAGACAACAACAATTAAATGCAATACACAGTCCTGAACCAGATGTAATAATGCAGGAGAAAATGCCCCAAAAGGACATTATTGGGACATTTATAAAATTTAGAATATAGACTATGTGCTTTACATCAATGTTAAATTTCTTGAACCTGATGAACTGTACTTATGTGGCTACACGAGTGAATATCTTTGTTCTTTGGAAATATACATGGAAGCAATAAGTGTTCCAGGAACATGATATCTGTAAGCCACTCTCTAATGTTTAGAAGATAGACAGGTTGGTAGGTAGGAAGATGAAGAGAAGGAGCGAGAAAGGATGGTCAGATGGACAAATGTGGCAAGATGTTAAAAGTTGGTAAATCTGGGTAGTGGGTATATTGGGTTTTTCTGTAGTGTTTCTAAATTTTTGCAACTGTCCTATAAGGTTTAAATTATTTCAAAATAAAATATTTTTTCAAAAAGAAAGAATTGATCGAAGACTATTGAAGTAATTCAGGTAAGAATTGATGGTAACTTGGACTGAATGAGGATAGAAAGAAATGAAATTACTTAGGAGATATAATCTGTAGGACCTAGTTGATTAATTATATTGGGTTAGGCAAGGTAGGAAAGGAAAAAAAAAATCAAGAATGGACTCTGAGTTTCCTTTTTGGTCAAATGATGAAAGGAGGAGAAACAAGCTTAGGGGAAGGATGATTTCTCTTTTAGACATGCTTAATTCAAGATGATAACTTATTTTTCAGATCAACATTTCCCAGTTGTTTATATTTTATTTTTAGAAAATGAATATATGTTTATTTACATGAAATGACCATTCTGTCTTTCATGCTACCTCTCTGCTCTATATAGACCTTATAATGCCTATATTTCTCCTGGATTATAAATTCCACAAGGGCAGGGATCACATCCCTAGAGTTCAGAAGAGTGCCTGGCACATGTTTAGTGTTTAGTAAGCATTTGAGTGAATGCCATTTTATTGTTTCCTTATTTACAAGTCTGTCTACTACTACAATATTAAATCCTTAAGGGTGGGGCCTTGTTAATCTTTACATTTCCAGTTCCTTGCATAAATTCTGGTCTACTCTAAGGGCTCAGTAAATGTTAGCTGTTATTTCTTTTATGTTCCTCCTCATCATCATCTACCATTTAAGCATATTTTTATTTTTGTTAATTTTTAGTCACGGGTGTTAAATAGTGATTATTTAAGGTTTTGTTTTCCTTTGGGGTTTTGGGATGAGGGGTTTAATTTTTAGACCTTTAGTTTTAACTTGCCAAAACCAGAACTTTGATTGTAATGGAGGTTGACTTTGACATTTTTTTACTGTGCTTAATTTCAGATACATATACATAATGGGAATACAGGAAAGAAATGAGAAGTTGTTTTATAGAATACTGCAAGATGATATTGAAAATCTAATGCCAATTGTATACACACCAACAGTTGGTCTTGCCTGCTGCCAATATGGACACATCTTTAGAAGACCTAAGTAAGGCTTATTTTAAAATATATATTTGTAAATGATTGTTGCACGGAGAACAAAATCACTCCATGATACTTAATTAAATTTCAATTCTCTGTGTCTTATCCTGACTACATTTCACACCTCATAGATGCTTAATTTGGATAGAAAGGGATTTATAAAAATGCATCATACTTGTATCTTTCATTTTTGTATAAATAACATCATTCACTCCTGACCTTTAAATTATTGTGGTTGAAAGGTAGTTTAATTCTGGGGGCAGAATTATTAATATTATCATTGTCATTGTCAAGTTTTTTGCAATCTGGGCAAATTAAGGAATTAGTTCTTTCTCATTTTTTTGTCAGCTTTACTTTGTTATATATTCTACATTTTTATGAACTTTAGTGGATTTTAATTTCAAATAGTTCTAGCGCCTCCAAACATTTTAAGTGGAAAGAATACTGGAATGAATCATGGACTCAAGTCCTTGAATGAGTTCTTTAATCCCTCTGAAACTGTTTTCTCATCTGTAGCATAAGGGTAGCAGGATCTTTCAAGGAGCTGTTGAGATAATCAGATGAGGAAACTAATGTGAGGTTCTTTGTAAATTGTAAATCTGTAACCATTATATATATAAATGACATGTTCACATAATTTGCATGTTCTTGTGTTGCTCTTCTCACCTATTTTCATTTTCTTCAATCCTTATGTCTTTCCCATGCCTGGGCTGACATTGATAGTAATGTAGAAATCTGAACAAGGTGTGATGGTGGTTACCTTCCATCTCCCCTCATCCACTCTAGTGGCTTTCAAACTTTAAGGTCCTAAGAAACTCCTGTGGGGCTTATTAAAATTGTGGATCCCTGCCAACCCCCCTCACTTTCCCATTCCCAACATTCTGGTAAAATAGAAAGGTCTGGGGATCTGGATTTTAATGAACACCCTCAGTGATTGTGTTGCAGGTATTCCCTAGAAAACCTGTTGATTCTATCCTATATGCTGCCGTGAACTAATGTTGCTAAAACAATTTTATGAAGTAACCAAAGTTCAGCTTCTTTAAAATTCCTTTTGTAATTAGAATGATGATTCTAAACCTGGATTAAAGAAGGGAGGGAAACTTTTTAAAATACTGATGCCTGGGGATGGGAAGCTTTTTAAAATACTGATGTCTGGGTCCCAGCCCCAAAGACTTTGATTCAGTTAGACTAGAGTTGAGCCCAGATGTTGGTGTTTCCATACAAATTCCTGGCGTGATTCTGATGCGCTCTAGAAGTTGAGAGCTGACATGACGCATAGAGAGCATAGCTCTTGGGTGAGGGCAAATACTGTGTATAATTTGTGCAGTGTACTGTGCAGTTTGTTTGTTTTTTACATAGAAGATGGTCATTAAATCTTGGTTGATTAATTGATCTGAACTCCAGGCCACTTAAATCAGAATCCCCGGGGATGGGCCCCTTGGCATATGGTATCTTTAAAGAGATCATCAGGTGATGTTAATATGTAGCCATGGTTGAGAAACTGCTCAACTAAAATTGATTATTTGCACTAGGATAGCGATGTTAATTGTAAGAATCAGTTTGAAGACAGCGGGGAACTGTCAGCCCTCATCTCTGCTTGACCTATTTTTTAGAACTTGTGTTTCTGTTTTTGTGTGTGTGTGTGTGTGTCTGTTAAGAATCTGTTTTAATGATCTCAATTGGATAACAATACACTGTTTAAAATAACTTTTCACTTTTTCTTAATTCTTCAAGTGTGTCAGCTTTAATGCCAATTTACTATAATTTTCATGCATCCCTTCCTGGTCCTTCAGATTTCAAACTTCCCATTTCACTGAGTTTTAACAGTAGTTTGCGTAGCCTTATTGTATTTCCCTGCATTGGTAATTTATCCTTATTTTGCTTTTTACTGAAGATGTATTGAGTTTATTTGAACATGAGATGTGCATACATTCTTCTTATGTAAAACAGGCATTCATTTAACAGCTCTTAGTCGCAGTTGCTATATGAGCAATGTAATTACTGTTTGGAGTAATTGAAAATGTTTTGAAAATGAACCAGTGTGATGGCTAAATCTGCTTAGAAATTATACTGTTTTGATATTTCTTTAAAATATCTAGATATTCCAATTACAAACAAAAACTTAGAAACAAACGAAAAACTGTTATGAAATGCAAAGGTGTTTTTGTTCTGTTGCAGGGGATTATTTATTTCAATCTCAGACAGAGGCCATATTAGATCAATTGTGGATAACTGGCCAGAAAATGATGTTAAGGTACTAATAGCACAACCCTCCTTTTCACAATGTGTTTTCTTTCTTTGTAAGTTACCTCTAAATTTCAAGAACAGTTTTTCATTGTTGCTCTGATTTATTTTTCATTTACATACATGGAAAGTTAGTGCTATGTATCTGAGTATATCATAGTAAAATGGGTTACTGGTATAGAGTTTGAGAAGGAAATTGGAGGTATCACGAGGTTAGCCCACTCACTCTCAGTATCACCTGGTATTACCTGCCTTTTCTATATCCCTTTTCTATTTCAACTGTTTTTCTAGGTAGAGAAAATACATTAAAATGCCATAAAAAGTTTTATCCTGCTGGGTAGTGAAGAGGATTGGTTATGCCTTTTTTCTTCCAAATCTTAGACTTAGCTTCTTGGTCAATCTGATTGTCTTTTATGAAATAAAATTCAATTACTTTTGTTTTCAAGTCTTTTGGTAGGCATTTGTGTTTTTTACAAGCAGTAATCTTACTTGCCTTTATTACATGTGTTTTCCTTGCCAAACTAAATGATGAATGCTTTAATTCTAATAATTTAGAAAAATATTTGGTCAGATAACTGAACTCACAATATCATCCTAAAACCTCATAGGTAGGTATACTTTTTTTATTCTAGATCTTTTTCTCTTTCATGGCTATTAAAGTTTTTCTTGTTTGGCATAGGTTATGTGTGTTGGAATAGCATGGTATTTATTTCTAAACTCTTATTTTTCTCTTATGTTAATCTCTTTACCAGAAATTTGTTCACCTCTCCTATATTTAGTCTTTCTGAAGATATTTAAGTTGGTCCTCCAGTCAGAAGCATTCTATCCCTAAACCAAAGTCAGAAGGAAATCTCTTTTTAACATCTCTTAATAGGCAAAAGTTCTAGAATTTTAGGTATGCTTGTTTGCTTTACTTTGGAAGTTAGTCAAGAAACAATTTTATTTTTAAAAATGAGAGTAAAAATGTATGAAGAGAATTGATCTTTTTAAAAATACTTTTGTTTAGGGGCCTATTTTTTGGCAATGTTTAATTTGTATTTTTTTGTAATTAAGGCTGTTGTAGTGACTGATGGAGAGAGAATTCTGGGCCTTGGAGATCTGGGTGTCTATGGAATGGGAATTCCAGTAGGAAAACTTTGTTTGTATACAGCTTGTGCAGGGATACGGCCTGAGAAATGCCTGCCAGTCTGTATTGATGTGGGAACTGATAATCCAGTGAGTAAAATTTTTCCCCTTTGACCAACTTCCCATGTTCAAAACTTTTTTATTTTATTCATTTTTTTGAAGATGATGATAAAGGAAGGAAAAATTTTGTGACTAGATGTTAGTCTTTTTGTTAGACTCCACTTTTAATTTTATACAAATAATAGTAAGTTAAGCCTATTAAAACTTCTTGAAGGAGAATAAGATTTTAAAAATGATATTAGTAATTTTTTATTTTGAAATTTTTGTTTTATATAATGCATTTAACTGATCTTATAATAAAAGTGTTTATATTTTCTAGGCACTCTTAAAGGATCCATTTTATATGGGTTTATATCAGAAAAGAGATCGCTCACAGCTTTATGATGATCTAATTGATGAGTTTATGAAAGCCATTACGGACAGGTAATTTTTTTTAATTTCAGCATATGAAAGCATCTTTAATAAAAAATAAATTAAACCACAGTTTTGTTTTTCTTTATCTCTTATGAAGATAGGCAGAAAGAGATGAAATTTTTGATAAATTTGGTTCTATCTTGCCTGATTGAATGTGCTGTACTTGGTGGTACCCTCTATACAGGCTGCCATGCTTTCTCCAGTTACCAGATTATCAGATATCCTGAAGGAAGTCTACATTCCCTGCCTCCATTATACTCCCATTACCAGTCCTTCTTTCAGCCCTTAACACTCAGGCAGGCTCCCACCATTCCATTGAAATGTAGTTGTTTAAATTCACTGACATTTTGGTCCTCATTCCTCTCACCTCTCTGCAACATATGACAAGGTTTTCCACTCTCACATTCTTAGCTCTCTCTTCTCCTGGCTTTCCTAAGTTGGTGTTTCTCCTACCCTTCTCTTTTATTAAATGTAGATGATTATAGCCCTCTTTTCTTTAAGCTTCTTCTCTTTAAGCTTCTTGTCTTTAAGCCACTCTTTGAGTCCTCTTCTCTTTGATCTTTATACACATGTCTCCTAAACCCATGAAAACCCATTTCTGTCATCCCACCTCTCTTCTGAGAACTGTATATCTAACATCCGGAATCTTCCAACTTGATATTGTGTTATTGTTCCATGTTTACATCTGAAACTGAACTTCTCTTTCCAAACTGTCTTCTATATTCCCAGCGTCCATTATGGCAAAAACAATCACCCTATGCCAAACCTTTAACCTTGGTGTTATCTTTGACTCTTCCTCTTTCTCCATTAAACTCTCAGGCAGTCATTCAATCTTCAAATCTAGTTGGTATTGTCTTGTCAGTGCCTCAGAAGTATGTCATCTTTTCCGTCACAGTGGCCTTCCTGTAGATACTTATCTCTATTCCATATCCTTCAAACAGCTTTCTCCAATTTCTCTCATCTCCAGTTAATCCTCATCTTACCACAAGATTATTCTTTTAAAAACGTACACTACGTTATGTCCTTAGTGGTTTCATATTGCCATGGGATCAGGTCCAACTACTGGCCTTGGCCTAACTCTCAAATTCCTGACACATACAAGATACTTAAAAATTAATTTTTCAGAGTCAAAGTTGACATCTCTAGAACCAAACTTGGCATCTCCCTAGAAATATATCACCCTCACTTCCTTACTTTGGATAATTAAATAGTATCTTCTTAGTCATGCAGGTTACTTAGCTTTTTAACAACTTCTTCCTCATCATCAAGTTGGTTTTAATGTCTAAATGTGTCCCTTTTGTTTCCTATGGCTTGTGCTTTAGATCTTATCTTCTTATCACAGTAGTCGCCTAGCTGTGTCTCCTGTTTTTCTCCTCTCTCCCCACACCAGTATGTGCTACCCATTACTTGCAGGTTTTTCCTTCCTAAAGGGATTTTTACATGAATTCTTTCCTTTTGAAGTCTTCAGTGATTCTCTTTGGGTTGTAGGACAGACTCCCCATTCCCCAATTTGATATTCGAGATTCTCCCTTCCCTGGCCCAACCCACCTTAACCAGTGTATCCTTTATCCTTTAAACTAACCCCTGCAGTATGCAGCAAGACTGTTGGAAATTCAGAGGCCTTGCTTTTCTTCCTACCTTTACTTCTTTTTCTTTCAGGAGTCTCAATAAAGCCTCTTCTCCTTTTCAAGCCTTCCCTTTAGGTATCCCAATTCACCAAGGTGATGGATGTCTTCTTTTTCTGAATGCCAGTGAATTCATGTAGCAATTATTTTCAACCACTTTTTAAATATATATTTTCCTCTGTTGCTGTTTAACTGGTAAAATGAGAATATGCATATAAAAAACATACTTTTTAAGACTTAGAAACAGAGTCTCTTCCTTTTTAGGAAGATATTTAGTGCCTGCATGTCCTGGACATTCTCCTAGGACTTGGAAATAAATTGCGAGAGTTGATATCTCATAGTCCCTTGCATGGTGCTACACTCATTTAAAATACCCCATAAACATTTCTTTTTGAATGAGTAGTAGATTTTTACATTTCATGCCTAGCCATTCGTAGGATCTGAAAATTGTCACTTGGCCTCAATTGAACTAATGCAATACATTATTTTTAAGTGTTATCAAAGGAATATTAAATAGGAAAGCTACTTAATAGAGCTGTTTTCAACACAAACATTCTGTGTTTTGCTGTTTTTAGATATGGCCAGAACACACTTATTCAGTTTGAGGATTTTGGAAATCATAATGCATTCAGGTTCTTGAGAAAATACAGAGAAAAGTATTGTATCTTCAATGATGATATTCAAGGTAAAGCAAAAATAAAACTTTAGACTTTTGATTCCTACTTTTTAAACATTTTTAATGTGCCCTTGTTTTATTTTTTTAAATGTCTATTTTTCTTACAGGGACAGCTGCAGTAGCACTAGCAGGTCTTCTTGCAGTACAAAAAGTTATTAATAAACCCATCTCAGAACACAAAATCTTATTTCTTGGAGCAGGAGAGGTAAGTTTTAGTTAGCTTTTTAGAATTTAAAAACACTACTCTGTAGAATTGGAAAATGGAACAGAATGCTGATATAAAAGACTATAAGAAGGAGAGGTCCAACATGTCAGCTTAATGAGGTGTGGAATTTAGTTCATCCTGCAGAGCAGCTAGTAAATAGCCAGGAACAATACAGAACAACTGCTGGGGCCACATCAGTGACTGGACACACAGCATACCCCAGTCTGGACCAGCTGCAGTCCCACCCAGAACCGTGAGTTCCCCAAGCCACAGAGGGCGGCACCCATCCCCAACAGACTGGTTCCAGAGGGGAAAGGGAAGAGACATTACTGACATCAAGGGGCTGAGCTCAACCAAGCTCCAATTGTGGAATTAATTAACAAATTCCCACTACTAAAGATAGACCCCCAGCTCTGCTGAACCTTGAGTAAAAGGTGAGATTGCTGGGTTTTGCCCCTGGCTCAGAAGGGGTATGGCTGACAGAAAAAGAAAGAAAAAAAAAAAAAAGG
>PVIY010021763.1:0-41969 GCA_004026745.1 Myrmecophaga tridactyla
ACACACATGCACATGCCCCCCCCACACACACACACACGACCGCACACACACATGCCTGCACATGCACACACCTGCACACGTGCGCGGATGCTGACCAGGCAAAGACCTGGTCGCTGTCCCCACCAGCAGCATATGGGCCGCAGCTTAACAGCCTCGTTCTACTAAGCGGGGACCATTAGGTGGGGCCTCTTCCCAACACAAAATGCTGCAGAATATAAATTGCAATTAACACTGGTGCCAAAATCGCACTTAGCGAAAATAAGCACATTATTAACATCTGGTGAGTCCTGGCTCGGATGTAGAAGCGGCGGAAATTCTTGCTCTTGGTGAAAGGACAGTTGCAGGAACACTGAAAACACCACGTCCCCTGCTCAGGTGCTGCTCCCCAAGGCTGCCTGCTCCCCCGCCTCACCAAAGAGCCCCCGCCCGGCCTGGCTGTCGGCATCAGTTACACTGCTGCTTAAAGCTGCTTGCTCATGGAAACAGGCTCCCGACATGGTCACAAAAACACAGCCGCAGCCTTTCTGAGGCGCTCCCAGTGAAGACAATTCACTGGCATGAGCCCGCTTGCTCCAGATGGAAGGGAGGCCCCATCCATAGAGCCCAGAACCCAAAGGCCCTCTGCTGTCGTGGCCCTCGGCGTCAGCCAGCCACACCCCTGCTTGAGAGACAAGAAGCAGGCAGCCCCCACCTGCTATCTGACCAGCGTCCCCTGGGGTCTCTAGGTACCACTTTAAAGCTCTGAAAGAAATGCCCAGAATTGAGGGATGGAGGGGCTCCCACTCCTTCTGGATCCCCCTTTACAGGTCCAGTGGCCCACATCGGGGAGCAGCAATCCCTGCAGCCCGCCAAGCCAGGGAGAGTCGGGACGGTGTGTGTCCTGTAGAGGACATGGGGGGTCAGGGGGAAGACGCTGGTCTGGGTGTGGAGCTCACAGGGGCTGCTCACTGGAGTCTCGGTGGAAAGGGGCAGGGAGGGGGCACCTGGGCCCAGCCCCTGCCTGCCCTGTGCAGACAAACCCGAGATGAGCAGAGCCACGGAATCAGGCTCAAGTCACCGTGCAGAAATGTCAAGAGGCACCACGACAGACACGACTTAGAGAAAACCCTAGAAAGAATGGTCGGAGCCATGGTTCCTTCCAGGCCCTGACCCCAGCTGAGCGCCGTGGGTATACAGGGAATGGGGGGGGGGGGCAAGCTGCTAGGGGCTCTCTGCCTCGAGAACTTGGGGAAAGGCAGGCCCAGTGCTCTGGCCCCTCTCAGCAGCCCCCACGGAGCTGAGGTGCCCTGTGCTGAGCCAGGTGTGGGAGAGAGGACCCCTGTGCCCCCAGCAGCCCTGAGGGTACCAGCTCCAGGGAGAGTCTGGGGCTCAGAGAGGCAAAGGCCCCCAACTGGCAGGTGGCCAGGCCTGGACACCCAGAGACTGTTCCTCATTCTCGCCACGGTGGTGTTCAGTGTATTTAAAGTGCCAAATCAAGTTATCTGAAAAGGAGGGCTCGGACCACGACCCAGCACTTAACATCCTCTTGGGTTAAAACTCCAGGGCACTCAAATGAAGCCAAACCTATATATACACACATATATACACCCCCAAATACATATAAGTTTCCTAGCACTAAAGAGTTCCCAGGGCTGAGTAGCCCAAATCTACCGCGCGGGAGGGAGATGGGCCCTGGCCTTTGGGTGAGCAGCGCCAGGGGTGGGGCACGTACTCCCAGCGTCCGGAACGTGGCTGACGGTCACAGGGCTGGAAGCACAGAGACGTGCAGGACTAAAATTGTCTTCAGGGGAAGGAGAACCCCAGATCTGCAGCCACAGAACGTGAGTGCGCCCCTGAAAGCCAGTGCACCTCTGTCACGGTGCCTGCCACGTGCAGCTCAGGAGGAGCACGCGGCCCCCCCACAGTGCAGCCCCACGGGCACCCCCCAAACACACCCCACAGGGCCCCCACACCGGCACCTCACATACTGTGTACCCCCCATTGGTACCCCCACAATGCACCCTCTCGCAGGGCACCTCCCCCCCCACAGGCACGGAGCCCTGCTGCCCTCAAAGCGACCCTGTGGAGGGGCCGGTCGGCCACGAGCACGAGGGCAAAGTGATGTCAGCTGGGCGGGGCTGGGTGGCAGTGTGGGGTGCAGGGAACATGGCCAGGGCCTCCGGGACCCCCATGCCAGGGACCCACATCTCAGGCCCTGCCAGCCCCGGGCTGCGCCCGTGGCCCACTTTATTCTCCCCACAGCATCTCAAAGCACAGCCCCTTGCCCAGTTTCCCCAAGCAGCAGAGCCCATGAGAGGCAGCGAGGGGGTGCAGGGCCCCCAAGACACAAGCCCCGGAGACCAGCAGCTCAGGAGGCGGGGAGGGTGCCTGCTTGGGGGTGGGCCCAGCGTCCCGTGTCTCACAAGTGCCCCAGGCCTGCCGCAGGTGGAGCCTCCAAGGCCAGAGGGGAGCGGTGGGGAGGGGCCTGGCCGGCCTGCCCGCTCACCACCACAGGTCCGGCGGCTCCTCGGCCACTCTGCTTTTGAACAAGGTGATCTCGTCCAGGTGCATCATGGGCACGTCGCGGATGACGTCAGTCAGGCCCTCATGCAGCAGAGGGAAGATGACGACGTTCAGTGCAGGCCGCTCCGCCTGGAAACTAGACCAGAGACCTGTGTCAGCAGCCCAGCCCAGGGCCCGGGGCCTGACTGCCCACCCCGCACGCGCGGGCTAAGCAGACGCGTGGAAACGTGGAAACGTGGAGCCGTGCCCTGCAGCCCTTCCCAGCCGAGAGGGGACTGGAGGTAGGTGTGGGCAGTGGAGGGGCCAGGCATGGAGAGGCACCAGAGGGCACCAGAGGGCCCGCGGCCAGGGAGGCCGCCCCTGTGCAGGACGACAAGGGAAGCCTGTCTGCCCGCATTCCCGTGTGGCTGGGAGGCTGCCCTGGGGGGAGGTGCCACTGAGGGCTGAGCGCTCAGAGCTGAGAGCACATCTCCATGCTTCCGGCCAGCCCAAGGGGGCCCGGGCCCTGAGGCCCCTCAGCAGACCAGCAGGGGGAGGGGTGGAAAAGGGACAGGTGACCAAACCCACAGACCACCCCACAGGGCACAGGCCCCCAGGTAGGAAGGTGGAGCAGCTCCTGGCTCTGGGAGGAGAGCGAACAGTGGGCAGCATGTTCTAGAACCAGCGTTTACGTAACCAACCGTCTCACCGAGCATCCCAAGGCACAGCACACAGCTGCCCTGCCCTGCAGAGCTCATCAGGGTGCCCCATCCCCTCTCCACACGGAGGACCAGAAATGCAAGCCCAGGAGCCACGTGCCAGGTCCCCTCGCATCACCCTCCTACTGCCCCACAGGCAGCCACTGCTGCGATGTGGGCCTTTACACACAGCCCCTGGGCCCCAGCCAACCTCGCCCGCACACAGCCCCCAGCCCCGTGCTGTCTCCCGGCCACACAAGGGATCAGGCAGCAGCAGCAGCTGGGAAGCAAACATAAAGCAAACCCCAAGTGCTGGCCAGAGCACACAGGCTGAGGGGCGGACACACCGGACCCCAGTGGGATGAGAACACGGCATGTGGCCCCAGAGTGACCCTCATCACAGGAGAAACTTCCACCCTGTGGGTCTCGAGGGCACGAAATGGAAAACCTTGGCCTCTGCCAGGAGGGAGGCACCGGCTTCCCCAGCCCCAGCATCCCACCTGAGAAAGTGTTCTCAGTCTCTCCGAGGGAACACACCCTACAAAACAGGGGGCCCCGCCCGATAGGGGCCGGATTTACGACATGTGTCAAGTAACTGCCAGAAAGGTACTTGTAAAACTTGATGTTTTGGCAATAAAGATGCCAGCAAAGTGCCTCCTGGCTTTTGTGCCTGGGTTTGTTTTTTTCACAGGCAGCTGTGCCTGCTGGGATGCACCTGGAAGGCCACATAGCACAGCAAGTCCCCGCCTGCATCCCCTCTGTGTGGCTCACCGGGGGAGTGTGCAGAGGCCTCACCCCACCCCACCCTGCCCCCCGCGGAGCCCTGCAAGCTCCTGGGACCTGGGACCAGTTTCTCACCCAAAGCAAAGAATGCACAGCAGAGGCCAGGGTCTGCCAAGTCCACGGCTGTTCCCTCCCAGACAGCGGCCCAGCTGGGCCTGGAGGACCCATGCTAAAGAACTTGCTGGAAAGGCTCCATGGCAGGGGCTTCCTAACGCAAATCTATGGGCTTCCCTCCAAGGCGTCCCTTCCTGTCACACCTGCAGTAGGAGGAGCACCCTGGGGGATCCTCGGCTGGCTTTTCACAGTGTTTCCTGGTTTCTAGGCGACTCTGCTCGCCCTGTTGGGGAGCCACGGCGTGAGCTTGCCATCCCCCCACGGGAGCCAGCCTGTGAGAGCCCAGCGAGGCCCAGTAAATGCTGAGTGCAGAGGCGAGAGGCCAGGGGTAGGCGGGCAGGAGACCACACCACCAGCCTCTGCCCAAGGGCTGGGGGCCCTCCAGAGAGGACAGGGGCAGTAGCCCGGGGACAGGCCGTGTGGCCCAGGGCTCATGGGTGCCCTGTTTTCTGTTCAGGACTTGCACACATTATAGCGTCCTTTCGTGGGATCCAAACACAGCTTAAAATTCAAGTAACGAGCAGCAATGACACAAAGTGCCACTCCCCTGGCTACCTTGCGACCAGACACGTGCCCCCGGGAGCCCTCTCCCACCAGGCTGAAGCACATGAGCAACGCAGAGACCAGGCTGGAGGCCACAGGATCAGCGGGAAGCAGCCCCAAGGACTGCGGCCCCTGCCCTCGGCTCCCCCATGTGTCCAGGGCAGCAGCACTGGGCACGAGACCCAAAGCTGGGTGACAGGAAGGGCAGTCACGTCGGGCAGGGGCCCCACCTGCCTGGACTATGCTGTCCAGTGACCTCGCCCAGAGTCAGGGCCTGGAGAGAGCAGCTCGGACGAGCTCGCAGCAGATTAAACCGCCAACAAGGAAGGCCTGGGACCCCCAGGGTAACAAGAAGTGACCAAGAAGACAGGAGGAAATAAAGGTCAGAAGAGGCTTAGGCTATCCCCAAGGGCATGGGAGTTGGGGGTCCCTGCAGCTCAGGGCAGAAAGCCTGACCCCTCCTGCGGAGTTGGAGTTGGAGGGCGGTACCATCCTGTAACCAACGAGGGGAAACCATGGCTAATGCTCCACTGTTTAAATGCATATACTTACTACACTGAAGAAAAATTCTTACCTGAGGCCACTAATCACAAACCAGCATACCATTTAAAATGATGCCTTCAGCCCTCCAAGACACTCAGCTACCTAAAAGGCCCTTTTCAAGTACTCCAGAAAGAGGCGGGGGGATATTTTTTAAATCATTATTTTATTTAGAGAGAAAATACTACAGAAAATGTACAAAGGAGAGAAAAGGAAGACATGGTACCAGTTTTCCCACTACTTGAACACAGAAGAAATCTGGGCTTGCACCTCGCCCCCTCGTCAGCAACCTGCCCTCTGCTTCCCCCTGCCATTGGGTTGAATAGCATCTCCCCAAAATTCAGGTCCACCAGACAGCTGTGTGTGATCTTATTTGGAAATAGGGTCTTTGCAGATGTCATCATGTTAAGGTGAGGGCACCCTCAAGTAGCACGGGCCTTAAATCCAAAGACTGGAGTCCTTGCAAGAAGAGGAGAAAGCCCCAAGACCACGCAAAGGCGGGGGCAGAGAATGGAGTGATGCATCCACAAGCCAAGAGCTGCTGCCAGAAGCCCGAAGACGTGAGAGGGAGTGTCCCTGGAGCCTCCGGAAGGAACCAACCCTGGTGTGCTAAGCTGAGCCTGTTCTGTGCTCCAGAAAAGGCCATGTTCTTTTCACCCATTCCTGGGGCTGCAGCCCTACTGTGGTTTTTCAAATGAGATGTGACCCGCCTCATTCAGGGTGAGTCTTGATCCTCTTGCTGGAGTCCTTTATCAGATGTTAAGACACATACAGAAGCTAAGAGATGAAACTGAGAAGTTCACAAATAAGAGCAACAGAGAAGCTCAGAGAGGAAGCCACTGAAGCCAGAAGCTGAAAGCAAAGAAACCCTAAGGAGTAAAGGAACAGCAGATGCCAGCCTGTGCCCTCCCATGTGATGGAGCTGTCCTGGATGCTGGCAGCCTGTGTTCAGAGTCCGGGTATCATCCTGCTGATGCCTTGAGTTGGACATTTTCAAGGCCTAAGAACTGTAAACAGTAAGTTAACAAATCCCCATTGTAACCATTCTGGTATGCAGCCAAGCTGTGTTTTGGCAGCTGTACCAAACCAGGGTACCTGCCGACACCTGGATTCTGGCCTTCTGGTCTCCAGAACTGGAAGCAAACAGACTCTGGTTCTAGGCCCCGTTTGTGGTGCTTTCTTACGACTGCACCCGCCTCTTCCTCCACTGCCTTGTGTTTCGTCTTGCCCTGCTGTACCAAACGTATCGGTCCTGGCCATGCCTTCTGGTGGTTCACTCAAAGTACAAATAATTCAAGCTGTGTTTGTTGGATTTCCTTCCCGACCTTTCACTTCTGTTTTTCAACAGAAATGTAATAGGATGACAGGGCAGTTAGATTCTCTATGACTTTCCATCCTGCTTTGGCCTAACAGACAACATCCCTGCCTTTTCAAAGTCACTGGGCACAGCATCCGGGAAGCCATAGGCCCCATTTATTTACCCACTTCCCTATTGGCTACCATATAGTTACTTTATCAATAAACATCACGAATACAGTATAATTACTTCTGCATTTTGACTTATTTCCTCAGAATAAACCCCAGAAGTAGGATGGCTGGGGTCAAAAGGTGAACATTTCGGTATCTCAAACATGAAGTCAAAAGCTGAATCAGACACCACCTCTGGGCCACAGCCCAGAAGCAGCCAAGATATGGACCCCAAAGGAGCCAAGAAAACGTTGCTGAGGAAGGATGGAAAAAGAGAAAAATGGATCTCTGCGAAACTTCCTAACTGCTTCTGACCCTTTCAGACAAACAGGAAGAATTGGCCCAGAAGCCAGGAAGGCCATGCTCCAAGCTCGTCCCCCTCCCCAACAAAGACCTGGGACAAGGACCAGGAGAGAGCAGCAACCCCGTCTACTGTGCATGGGCTGTACCTGTTCATGGAACCCCATGGCTGCCTGTGACACAGGCACGGCCAGGCCTGTCGCGCAGGGACCACAGAGGCTCAGGAGAGATGAGACCCCCTGGGGCCACCAGCTCTACTGGGCCTGATTCCTACCGCGCAGGCAGGGACTACGGGGCCTTCGCTCAGTCCCTCTGAGCCACCTGCAGATGCCACCACGCAGAGAAGAGCTCCTGGAGTGGCTGGCTTGGGGAGTCAAGAATGAAGGACCGGGCAGGCCACAGTGACTCAGCAGGCAGTTCTCGCCTGCCATGCCAGAGACCTGGGTTCGGTTCCCGGTGCCTGCCCATGCAAAAAAGAAAGAAAGAAAGAAAAGAAAAAAAAGAAAAAGAATGACGAACCACTGCCTGGCCCCTCGCCCACCATGCTGTCCTGGGTGGTACTTTCTGCCACCCCCACGGCAGCTCCCTCTGAAGAATGCAGCCCTCCTAGGCCTAGGGGTATGTATTACAGGCGACAAGAAAATGTTGACAAGAATTTTTTGCACAAGGCAGGCGAGTTCTGCCCCTTTACCACCTCTTCCTGAGTATGGAGCAAAAGTTTGCCTTGGGCTGATCCCTGAAGAATTCTTCCAGTTCCTTTATTCTAAAACCGGAGTCACAAGATCCTGCATGCTAAGAACTTGGCTTATCCCTTATTCTCTAGCCAAAGAAATATATATGATTACCCCAGAGACCTCCTCTACCTTATCAACAGTAGGGTTTCTCATCTATGTCATTAAAAACTATGGACCCCATTGGACAATTTGCTGATAAACTCACTGAGCAAAAAATTACCCAACTAGACTAGAAGAGAGAAAGCAGGTTTCCATCAAAAACATCCAAGATGCAACTGACTTCAAGAATCACAGCAGGCACGAGTGCAGAGGCGCCATTCCCTTTCCACTGCCCAGAGGGGTAATCCTGCTTTGGCCATGGAGGCTGCTTACCCGGAACGGTTGACAGAGCACACGACGAGGTGAAGAACTGCCCGGAACTCCGAGATCTCTGGGCAGAATCCGACGTGTCGAGAGGAGCAAGAGGCACGTGATCAGCTGGGTGGAGAAGCACGGGGCGCAGAGCATCTCTGTCCAGCAGGAAAAGAAGACAAGTGCCAAGTGTACTGCTGCGCTAAAGCTGCTTGAAAGAAGGCTCAACCTTCCACCAACCAGTTCTGTAAATGCATCTGTCCCAGTTGAGACAGCTAGAAACAGTGGACCTCCAAAACGGAAAGTAGTTATGTGACAAAATCTTTGTATATTGCTGCCTACTGAAGTTAGAGTTTACTTTAAAAATGAAAAGTTTGAATCTAACATGGTAAGAGAATAAAACAATCGGGCTAAAAAAGAATGAAGGATGACAAGCTGGGTCTGGGTTCATTGTGTTTGGTTTGTTGTGGATTTTTCTACCCGAAAAACTAGAAAAAAAATTAAAGTTGACAACTCCCTCCCCTCATAGAGGTCTTACAGAAAAGCCAAGCTTATCGGTCAGGATTCTGCAGAGATGCAGAACCGACCGGGGACAGACACAGACACGTATGTAAATATTAAGAGATTTATTACAGGAATTGGCTCATGCAACCATGGGGACCGGCAAGTCCAAATTCCCCAGGGCAGGCCGCAAGTTGGAACCTCGATGAGGGTGATGATGAATTCCCCAGGAGAAGACGGCTGGCTACAGCAGAGATGGGGATTCTTCCTCCTGAATGCTGAAATCAGCAATTCTTCCTTGAAGGCCTCCAGCCAACAGGACACGGAGACCTCTCTTTGTAGAAGGCAGGCTCCTCTGTTGGTCGCAGATGTCATCGGCCACAGATGCAATCAGAGGACCAACAATTCAAACCCACAGAACTCCCCACAGTGACCATCAGGCCAGGGCCTGCTTGATCAAACAACTAGATGCCAGGAACTGGCCAGGCTGACGCGGGAATTTAACCATCACATCAAAGTAATAAAATGTTTTATAAAGGATGCAGACACTGTTAACAACCATCTTGAAGAAGCCAAAAGGCAGAAGACGGCCAAAAACAAAACTGCCAGCTTGCAGGTGAAGAGGGACCACCCTGTAAAAGTCTGCCGTGCCTGGAGAGCCGGTGCCCCCAACCCATGCCACCCCTCTCCAGAAACAATAGAGATTCTTCAGGCATCCCTGCAGAGCACTTTATGCAGATGCAGGCAAAGAGACCTGTAACTCCCCTACTCCTCTGAGAACACATCTTGATTTTTTACACTAAAGACATTCCATACAATGACCCAAACGATTCCTAGTTCATTTATCAGCTGTATACTATTCCACTGATTGAATTCATCACAGTTTATCTGCCAGACTCCCACTGATGGGCGTGTAGGCTGTTTCCAATATTTTATTAAAACTATGAGTGGTGTCGGTGACTATGAGTTCTGCACACCCGTGTGCAAGCCCAGCTGCAGAGTCAAATCCCAGAGGCGGGATCTGCTGGGCCTGGGGGCTGAACTGGAGGGGCTGCAGCTCACTCCCCATGGAGGTGTGCTGTTATGATTTACACTCCCTCCAGCCATGGGCAAGCACATCTGCCTCCTCACTAAAGAGAGGCAGCCAACTTTTGGGTCTGTGCCTGCGGAAACACACACACACCTACACAAACACAAACCCGGAGCTCGCCCACCCATGGGGCCAGCTCCCACACCTAGAAACGGAACATCAACAACGCCCCAAAGGCTCAAGGGGCCTTCCTTCCGCCCCTCAAGGGCAGTCACTACCTGGACTCTCAGTTTCTACAAATAGAATTATTCTCGGTGTGGCTCAATTTGTGTGTTTGTTATGGGTGAGGCCGAGTCTTCTGTTTAGGAATCATTCGCAGCTCCCTCCCTGGGTGCTCCCTTCCCTTGTCTGTTTTAATTGTGCTGTTGAGCCTGTTCTGACTGATTGTAGGGGATTAATGAAATTAGGCTTTTGCCTGCGATTTTAGTTGCTGATAACTTTTCCCAGTTTGTCTCTTTTTTTTATAAGTGACTTTTAGAAACATACAAAGGTATTCAACTTCGTTCACAGACAATACACACTGAAAACCACAGTAACCTAGGTTCTCGTCTTTTGGGTGGGCGGAGGTCATGAGGGTGCATGAGGAAAAGGCTCGCGCTGGGGTGAGGAGGAACATAAAGTGTCCCTCCTTGGAGGCCACCAGCCGACTTAAACCCACAAAGGCTCTTGCCATCAATCCCATTTCCAGAAATGTATCCTACAAAAAGACCCACACACGAGTGCCCAGGGGGCTCAGCGGCAGAATGCTCGCCTTCCATGCGGGAGGCCCAGTTCAATCCCCAGACCATGCACCGCTTCCCAAAAAGAGAAAAAGCCCACCTGCATAAGGATGGTCCTCATGACACCGTGTGAGGCCAACACTGGAAACAACCGAGACGTCCACCGTCAAGATCTGGTTCATTCCTTATGGTGTGGGTCTGGGGGGGGTTGGAGCTGTGTGCACCCCAGAAAAACATGTTCTTCCACTTCACCCCTTCCTGTGGGTGGGGACCTGCTGTCAGCAGGACCTTCAGATGAGGCTGCTTCAGTTAAGGTGGGGCCCACCTCAGCCAGGAAGGGACTTAATCCTATCACTGGAGTTCTTTGAGAGAATGAAATTCAGGCAGAGAGAGAGAAAGCCACGGAGGGGGCAGCCCGAAGCTGAACAACAACAAAACCCGGAAGAGAAGGAGAGGCCAGGAGACACTGCCATGTGCCTTGTGATGTGACAAGCTAAGGATCAAGGACAGCTGGCAGCCAGCCTGAACGCCACAGGCTTCGGAGAGAAAACATCACCCTGATGAGACCTTGGTTTGGTGTGGACGTCCTTTTAGCCTCAAAACTGTGAGCTACTAAACTCCGGGTGGTCAACCCGACCCACTTCATGGCATTTGCATGAGGAGCCCAGGAAACTAAAGCATGGCCCAGCCCGCCGAGGGGATACTGAACTCTCGGAGGCGTGAGGCTGGCCTCCGGGTACCACTGCGAACGTGGAGGATGCGGGTGGCTGGTGGGGACAGAGGAGCGCCCGTGGCTGGGCTTAAACAGGCAGACCCACGTGCTCATATCCACCCAGTCCACGGCGAAACTGGGGGGACATGAGGAGCAGGGAGCAGCAGAGGCCACCAGAAGTGGGGTTAGAAGCCTAGAGTGGAAGGACACTCACTTTTTCACTGAATTTCTGGACTTTTCTTGGTTTTTAAAATTTCATACATTACTTTCATAATTTAAAAATGAGTTAAAACCAAAAATATACTAGGTTATTTAAAATTTAACAGCTTATATAAATTGGGCTAACCTCAAGTGGCTGTACCTAGAGTACCACATGGGTGAATTTTATATTTATTAATTGACAATGCTTTTTAAAAATTGGGGAACGGGAGAGTGTAACAAATGGTGCGCTATGCTGACCCCTAGAGACGACTGACTCTGACCCTGCCTTAGAGCTATGAAGGAGGCATAAAGTGCTGCCTCTGTGCTTGGTTTTCCCCCAATTTTCCGTGGACTTCCTCTCCTCTAGGAAGAGAAAGCTTTCCTCCATGGCCTCTAGATTTAAGTTCTCCTCCTGTGGTGAGAGACTGAGACCACGGCCTGAGAGGGGACAGTGGACAATGGTGCTGTGTCCTGAATGCCTGTGCCTCTGTCCCCAGTGCCCCCCACCTGCGCTGCCCCCTCGGGGACTGAAAGTCTGATCCTGAAACAGGCTGGCCCAGCCTCGGCACCGAGAGGAGAAGTCCAGCTCCCGTGGGCAGGTCATACGGTGGGCAGGTCACCCGGGGGCCGCTGCAGTCATGACAAGGCCTGAATGCTGACAGCTCCCCTGGGGTGGACCTTAAGGACATGGTGCTCAGTGTATACGCCAGACACAGAAGGACAGACACTGCACAACCCCACTGACGCGAGCTCTCTAGAACTGGCCGGTGGGGGCGC
This sequence comes from Myrmecophaga tridactyla, assembly GCA_004026745.1. Classification (NCBI taxonomy): domain Eukaryota; kingdom Metazoa; phylum Chordata; class Mammalia; order Pilosa; family Myrmecophagidae; genus Myrmecophaga; species Myrmecophaga tridactyla. The sequence goes on from PVIY010021763.1 coordinate 12,012, forward strand.
CAGGGGCCAGGAGGAGGGGTGGGGGAGTTAAGGCTTCACGGGGGCAGAGTCTCTGTCTGGGAAGATGGAAACCTTTTGGTCATGGATGGTGGTGATGGCAGCCCGACATCGTGAACATGACTGATGCCCCTCAACTGCGGTTAAGATGGAAGCTCTTGTCATATACATGTTGCAACAATCAAAAATGAAAATCTGGCTCCTGGGCCCCCCAACACCACACTCTGGGACACTGAGTCTTGGCCTGAGAGCACAGAGGCCCCTCTTCTGGGAGAAGCACCCCTGGATGGCTGCCTGGAACCAACCAAGTGGAAAGAAGAGCAGGGGGTGCAGATGGGCAGAGAAATCGGGGGGTGGGGTAGACATGAGGCTCAGGCTCAAGCGAGCCTGGTGCCACCCCGAGCCCAGCACCAACTATGCCTGGTCCTCTAGAGCCCACAATGGCAAGGCCCACTGCCTCCCTCCATCCACTCCTCCAACAGACCCCTAAGAAGGGAGGCTGCAGAGCACGGCGAGGGCAGAGGGGCTAAGAGGAGGAAGCGTTTTCAGTTCTGGAAGGCAGAGGAGGCTCCGTGGTGCAGTCCCCGGAGCTAGATTAGGTACTGTCATGTGCTGGAGGACCCTGGAGCCTGATGCCCGCAGGGACAGCACAGGGCAAACCGCGAGCCTGGGGTCCAGTCCCTACGTGCTACCTGTTGAGTAAGGTGTGACCTGGGCCCCAGAGTCCTCACCTGGAACATGATGGCCCTAGTGACAAAGGAAGACCTCACGAACTGCCGACCCAAGCTCCCTACCCAGTCACCAGAGGACAACGACTTGGTGCCGTGGAGAAGTCTCTACCCTCACACAGACGCAGCGCAGCGCCCCAGAGCCCTGGCATCCCTGCCTTCCCCTCTGTGGCTGGGACGCCTCAATTACAGAGATTTTAATTAGGAAATGTCTCATTGCTGGCCAGGAAGAAGTGGCCACCCCAGCCCCGCTGAAGGCCTGCCAGCCCCCAAAGCCCACTGGCCTTCCTCCACGAGCCAGAACTCAGGTGCGGCGAAGCTGAACTGAGGCCAAGGCTTCCTTACCGGCTGGGCCTGCAGACGTGAGCGCCTGCGGGCCTGCACTGGGGGTCATCGTTCCAGGGAGGAACGGCAAACTCATCCCCGAGGGCCACAGCCCAGCACTGGCCAAGGCAACTAATCATGGAGTCCAACCGCCTCCCTTAAAAGCAATTAAGGCTGTAAAATAGCACTCACTCCCTTTTAAAAATCCACTTTCAATTCTTCAACTCCCAGCACTCACCAGACTTAAACAATTTATCGCCCTGTCTGCAACCTTGACTTGTTTCCGGATATGCTGACAGGGTAGTGAGTCTGGGGGTCCCCCAGGTGGGGAACAGCACAGGGGAGCAGGGGCCCTGAAGCACCCACCACAGAGCACCAGCCCCAGTGAAGGGCTCAGGAGCCCCCGACGCCAGGGTGGCTGTAAGGAACATGCCCGCACCCGCAGGAGCCTCTGCCCACGTCCCTGGCAAACTCAGAGCTTGCAGCCACAGCTCGGCGGGCAGGCCTCACGCCTCCCTTGGAACCATGAAGGAAGAGGACACAGAGTCCGACACCGGCCCCTTAGCTCAGTCCGCATTCCTTGCCAGCTCCAGACCGTGCCGAGAACCACACCCAGCACTGCTTGGGGAAAGGAATTTCCACTTGGGCCTCTGAAACGGAGGGGCACAATCCCCTCTGATGGAATGTTAGAGCTGCCGCGCCAGCCAAAGGGAGCACGCACCTCCTGCTCCAGAGACCGCTCCCTGCATGCTCCCGAGGAGGGGGCTGCTTGGCTCTGGAACTCTGCACCCTCAACAGCCATCAGGAACAGACAGACATGCCGCAGCCTGGAAATACCCACAGGGCCCCCTGAGGGTGCTGGCAGGTGGGGGTGCCCTGGAAGTGCTTGCCGTCCTGTGACGTGTATCAGCCCTGCCAAGCTCCAAGCCAGCACATCTTCACCTGGGCAGCTCCGCTCCCAGACGGAAGTATAGGATCCTGGAGTACTCACTCCCTGCCTCCTGCCTCCCTCCCCCACCTGTAGGGTCTAGAGATAAGAACAGAATGTCCTAGAAGCAAGGTGTGACAGCAAAATGAAGAGAAAAGACCACGGGGCAGCAGAGCACAGCCCGTCCAGTAGCTCCCAGGCATGGGGGAACCCCTCCGCAGCAGCTGTGTAGAGGCCAAAGCCTCACTTTCCCAGAGCTCCCAAACCCACAACCTCTCAAAGCCTCGGTCTCCTCACGTGCCACGTGGGGCCGTGAGATGGGGCATGCTGACGTGCACTCAGCACAGCACAGAGAAGCTGTCCAACCAAAGTCGGGGCGATCTGTCACCGCAAGGCCACAACTGCCTGAGCAAGCAGGGGTGATGGCTTCTGTTTCTGAAACAGGAACGACGGTACCCCAACATGAGGCCATGGGGTTTGGGGGTGCAAAGCTGCTGTGACCTCAAACCGATAAGAGTGCTGACACGTACCTCTCCCAGCTCCCAGCTGTTCAGGCCTTTCATGAATGGAGAGCCAATCAAACAGACAAGCTCTGACATTCCCAGGGCAAAGGCCCTCCCAGCCCAGGGCAGCTGTCTGGGCAGCAGAGGCTCCATGGGCAGCCTGGGGAGGAGGAGCCAAGGGCAATCCTGGCAGAGGGCCCAGAGGTCACTGGCTTCTTCCCCCCAGATGCTGCTCGAGCTGCCAGTGACCAGCATCCAGGCCTGGTCCCTCACGACAGTGTGAGGAGCAAGGAGGCTGTGCACTGGCAGCTCAGCTGGGACAGGATGACGCAGGGCTTTCCAGGAGAAGCAGGAAGTGAAGCAGACAAAGAGAGGCTGCCAGCCCTCCCCGGCTGCAGACAGTCCGGCCCGCTGGCCTGGGAGGTGGGCACTGCTAAGGCAGAGGAGCGGGGCTGCTTCCAGGGCGGGGGCAGGCGAGCGGGCAGGAAAAGCCCTGCCTTGTATACCAGAGGCGTCTATGAAACAGGGCATCTACAAGGGGTCACTACTCAAAGCGGCGTTTCCCAAACTCTAAATTCATGCCTGAAACCAGGCCACCAGAAGAGGCCCAAAGGGTGGAGGGGAGGCAAAAGAAAGCCACTTCAAAACTGCGGGGGCTAACTGCTACCAGGAGTATGAAAAACGCCCAGAAGTTTACCTTTTAACCTTGAAAGAGCAAAATCAAGACAGGGAAGATGGAAAACTGAGGACGAAGGTCGTCCGGATTCAGTGCAGGGCCGTGTCCACATGTCCTCAGGGTGGGTCTCAAACGCGCCTTAATTCAGGGGAAACCGAGGTGCCTGCCTGGGGCCAGCCACATGGCAGGTCTCCCAGGGGGGCAGGTCTTGGGAGCGACAGGGCCCACGGGCAGAGACAAGGAAAGGTGGAAAGGCAGGTGGGCCAGCCTGGGCCCAGGCGGTCCACCCCGCGACAGGGGAAGGGGTGAGAAGAAGGAAGGCGATGAAGAACGCCGGCTTCTCCCCGAGCCCAGCTCCTGGGGCGGCTTGGCCTGGAAGAGACAGGGGAGTCGGCCACCGGCTGCCGTGAGCCTCAGCGCCATCTCCTGGGCATCTGGAGAAAAGCAACCAGCACCTGGGGCCCCTCACCCACTTCCCCCCTCCCACAACCCTGGTTCCCAATACACTCTCCACTAAGGCCCCAAGGCGGCAGCAAGGCCGGCAGCCCCCTGTGCCCGAGAGAAAGCCAGGCCAGCTCCTCTCGCCAACCAAGGCCTCAAGCCTTGGTGCCACGAGGGTGCCCAGATCCTTAAGGCCCGATGAGCTGCCCGCGGAGATGGCACACATGTGGAGAAGGCAGACTTCTCCTTGGAGAACGCTCCTGCACATGCCGCCCAGTGGGGAGCGGGTGGCCCCTCTGCAAGAGAAGCCCCTCAGGGCTCGGAAATGGCAGAATCCCAGCAAAGCAGGGGCAGAGACTCCTGCACAGGACAGCGCAGGGAGGCCCAGCCCGCAGCCCTCACTGTCCACGGGTTGCAGAGCCCGTGTTCATGTAACCCTGCCCCCACTGCGCACATCAGGACGCGCCATCTTCACGCTACAGCAAGAGGACGCAGAGGTGCGGGGAAGGGACTTGCCTGAGCATGCACGGTGGTCAGTGGCTGAGCAGAAACGTGCTGTCTCTGACACCCAGGCCTCTCTCCAGCTTCCAGGGCTGTAAAAATCAAGGCCTAAGCTACAGAAGCTCAAAGATACAGAGACAGTGTTACTTATACTGGCCACAATCTAGAAACACCATGACATCCACACAATGGAAAGCTAAACAGGTATCAGAAATCACCACTGATAAAAAAAAAACATCCATCATGTAGTATTAAATTTTTTTTTTAGCAGACACAGAACAAATGATTGCTTGATCTCAGGTCTGATAGCATTAATTGCCCCTGGTGGGTGGAATTATGAGGAATTTCCATTTACAACAAAGCTTGATGCATAGTCTACATTCTACCAAGTATTATAAACCCATTATTTTCACACCCAGGAAGGAAAACCCTCTGCTAGGATTATTCTTGAAAAACGCAGCAGCAAACGAGCAGGGTTGTCAGGGCTGGCCATGAGTTCCGGGCTGGGAGGGGCCGGAGCCCCATGACCTGGAGCCCTGCTGGGGGGGTCTCTCCCCACAGCCCTATGAATAGCAGGGCCCCCTGCCCTTGCCCGACCCCTGCAAAAACCTGGGAACTGGGGCAAGAGAGAGCATCAGCTGGGACCCCGGGACCTTGCTGAAGAACCCTCTCTGGGCGTCACCACTTCAGCAGCAGAGGCGTTCCCTCATGCCCAGACAACCCGCCACAGTCAAATCTTCCCCCCGAGGGGCACTCATGCTCGGTTCCTGCTCAAAGGCAGCGCCCCAGCCTCCAGGAAGTCCATGTTCACTGAGGGGAGATGAGAACCCTGGGCTGAGTGGGCAGTGGGCCATGGGAGAAAGGCCACGGAGCTCCTTACGAGAGCCCACGGAGCAGAGGGCAGGCGAGGGGCTGCCCAGCGAGGACAAATTCCTCTTCCCAAGGCCACTCGTGCCCCCGCTGTCCTAAAGCTAAGACAGATACAGGAGCCAAAGGTGGAAGGAAGCCACCAGTGTCCAACAGTGGAGGAATATGCTCAACTGAGCATGCGGGCTCTCCACACAGCGGAAGATGATTCGGCCACAGAAGGAAGGAAGCCCCGATCCAGAGTGTGAAAGAAGCCAGACTCAAAAGGACAACAACTTCACGTATATGAAACACCTAGGACAAGCAAATTCAGAGAGACAGAAAGCAGATCAGATGCTACCAGGGGCTGGGGGGAGAGGAGAGGAGTTACTGCTGAATGGACAGAGGTTAGTGGGGGGTGAGGAAAAGGTTTAGGGAATGGACAGTGGTGATGGCAGCACAGCATCGCGAACGTAATTAATACTGCTGAATTACACACATGAAGGGTTAAAATGCGCACTTTTGTGTAAGTTACAATAATTTGTTGAAAGTGCAGAGACATGAACAATTTAGAGTTAAAAGTCCTTTGCATCTCAAAGGTCTTCAGCATAGATGAAAAACAAAAATTGAGAAAGATAAAACCTGTTGATTTAAAAAAAATATTCTCCAATGCAGACTGCAGCTGGGGCAATGGTTTTGACCAGATTAGCCATCTTAGGTCAATCTAAGACAGAAGCAAGGGATCTAAAGCAAAAGAATTACTTTGAGACCTCTGAGACTTGGGCTCCTGGGCCCATCATGCCTCCCGAGACCAGGACTTCTAGAGGGGTCACCAGGAAAGGTCAGGAGTCCTGGCGGGGAGCCCTCGCTGCACCCACATGGCCACCTCAGACCTGGAGAATGTCTGTAGAGCTATGAGGGCTCATACAGGTGAGAGGCTGTGGGATCTGCAGCATTCCAGTAAAGTGAGCACCATCTAACTTAACTGCTATCCTACAAATTGCAGCCCAAACTGCGTGTGCCGCTTACAGCAGGAGTAAGCAGCAACTATTTCCTGGCCAGAAGCATCTGGTAGCCTGTGCGGCTCACCCACGGGTGAGAAAGGCATTTATAGGAAGTCCTGGAACGTCTGGTACATGCACGCATTCAATTCAAGCTCAAGAATCATGGTCACTGGAGAGACCCAAAGCATGTGAACTGTGCACACACACCAAGCAGCTCTGATAAGTCGGGTCTCAGCAGGACAAGGATGGACAGGAGCTCCAGGTGTACAGGGAGGCAGTGGCCTTCAACTCCTGAGAGCCTAAGAAGAGGAAACATGTGGCGCTGCGTCAGGGCCGTGTAGCCTCACCCATGCAGGGCCACGGGGCCCCGGCCTCACCCATGCAGGACCGTGGGGCCCCAGCCTTCCCCACACATGACCACGGGGCCCCAGCCTCACGCACAGGACTGTGGGGCCCCAGCCTTACCCATGCAGGACCGTGGGGCCCCAGCCTCACGCACAGGACTGTGGGGCCCCAGCCTTACCCATGCAGGACCGTGGGGCCCCAGCCTCACGCACAGGACTGTGGGGCCCCAGCCTCGCCCTCGCGGGACCGTGGGGCCCCAGCCTCTCACACACACGACCGTGGGGCCCCGGCCTCTCACACGCAGGACCGTGGAGCCCCGGGCTCTCACATGCAGGACCGTGGGGCCCCAGCCTTGCCCGTGCAGGACCGTGGGGCCCCAGTGTCGCTCGCACAGGACCGTGGGGCCCCAGCGTCACTCGCACAGGACCGTGGGGCCCCAGCCTCTCACGCGCAGGACCGTGGGGCCCCAGCCTCTCACACGCAGGACCGTGGGGCCCCAGTCTCGCCCGTGCAGAACTGTCAGGCCCCGGCCTTGCCCTTCTCCCTCTCTAAAGACATGCAACGGACGCGTGTGGAGGGGCCTGAAGAGATGGTCATGGAATGGGAAACGTAAACCACTAACAGACACACAAACTGATGCTCATGGGATGGACCCTGTGAGCCGTGAGAACGTGATAACAGCTTCACCGAGGAGACTGGGGAAAAAAACAAAAAGTCTGACAACATCATGGGGTGGCAGGGGTGAAGGGAAGGATGAACTCTCACAGCCAGCTCATGGGACGGAGCTCAGAGGAACCACTTTGGAGAGCATGACGGTAAATTTCACGTTCCCCTCTTGGCTGGTTGTGGCATCCAGTGATCTGGCCAAGAAAGCACTGGCCTACAAAATGGCAGCCGGGAACATGTCCACCGCTGGTATCTTAGCAGTCTCTGGCTAAGCCGATGGCTCTTCCCCTTCAATCCCAAGCACAGAGAGACGAGGTCCCAAGGGGACATGTATTTGAGAGTCCGAGCTTGCTGATCACAAAGTTCTTCTAAGCCTTCAGAGCACCGGAAGTGACCAAGAGCGCTTGGCCGGGCGACCAGCCGCCACCTTGACCCCAGCGCCTCCTCGGACCTGCCGGCCCTCACTGGCCCCCCAACACAGCAAGTGCTCCGGCGGCCTCTGAGGAGGTGTGGAAAGATGGTGAAAAGAATTGTTGAGAAGGAATAGACAGATAGCACTTGGGATCAAGAAGATGAAATAGAAGACATGGGAACATTCTTGGTAGCTAGTGAGGAAGTCTCAAAGAATAGAGCCATAAAAAAGGCAAAACGAAGAAATGTTGGATTTGAATCTGATAGTGGAGGGGACTTTAAAGGTTTTAAAGGTTTGGTTGTACCTCCTGGAGGAGGAGGGTTTCTCAGTTTGGTAACGGCACTGGAGGGAAGCCTTTAGGATTATCAAATGGAAATAGCATCACTAGTGCCCCTCTCTTTATCAGTAGTACAAGGCACCCTTTGGTTCTATTACTGCAAATGGCCCAATCTCCTTGGTTGAGAATAAGAGTTCAAATCCCAAAACTAATGGCAACGTCAACAGCCCTCCTGCTCTGCCTTTGCTTCGGGTAACACGTACCATGGAAATGCCTATGACAAGCAGTTAACCACACTACACTGCTCCATCCGAGACTGGACAGTAAAGCGTGTGAACCCAAACCCACCTGCGACCCGACACCTATCGTCACAGACTATGAGAAATACCCAGCAACACGGGCACAGGGGCAGGACTCTTTCGGAGAGTGAAACTAACAAAATGTTGGTTGAAACACAGTCTCCTTCCCTACCTGGACGAACAAAATTACAGCAAGACTCAGCATTTTTGTTTCATGGCAACAAAACTGAGGATACATCTGAAAAAAAAGATAAAGGCTGTGTCTGATAAGAAAACGGACCCATCATTAGGAGCAACAAGTGCCTCATTTAATTTCGGCAAGAAAACTGATAGCTCTGCTTTGGGCTTGCTAAGTTCTGGCTCCCTGACTGGATTTTCATTTTCCCATGGCAATCCTAGTTTATCTGGCAAAGACGTTACCCAGAATAAACCAGTTTCTTCACCACTGTCCACTAAAACATTGGAGAACCAAAAAGAAGGTGGTAGTAATGAATGCCAAGGTGGAGGTGAAGAAGAGACTGATGAACCACCCAAAGTAGTAGTTACTGAAGTAAAAGAAGACGCTTTTTACTCCAAAAAAGTGTAAACCCTTCTACAAGAAAGACAAGGAATTTAAAGAGAAGGGTGGAGGTACTCTGCACTTAAGAGCCTACAGCCAATCGGAAGACGCAGCTTTTAGTGCGGGACGACACCAACTTAGACAGCATATCGCTGAATGCTCTGATTTCACCCAACACGCCATGTGCCCGGACAGGGAAGAAAAACGCACTTACTGTCTGTGTTCCCAATCCACCAGTCGGCGAGAAGAATACCACCAGCCCAGTTAACTGTGCTAATCCGGGTGAAAACAAGCGAGGGTGCAGAGGAGTTGCACAAAATTTTACTGGAGAAAAAGGATGTCTGAAAACATAGCCTTCTGAGGCATCATCGCCAAGTTGCTGCTCCCCCACTGCCCTTTTAAACTTTAGTCAGTTCTTTCTTCTCTTCTACACATTCTAAGAACTTATAGATAACTTAAAAACTTTTGTGAGGAAAATTAATATGGCCAATAAAACCTTTAAATGTTAAGCGTCAAAAAAAAAAGAGAAAGCACTGGCCTGACGATTCCTGTGAAGGTATTTCATGGATTGAAATCACTTCATTCAGTGGCTTGCATCCATGGCTGAATGCATCTACAATCAACCAAGGAGACTGCCTTCCGCAATGAGAGACGGCTCATCCAACCAGCTGGAGGTCTCAGAGGGAGAAATGCTGATGCCAGCAGGGGGAAGAAAGAATTCCCACCTCTGCCCCAGCCAGCCAGCTGCTCCTGGGGAATCTGTCATCACCCTCACCAGAGACCCCACTTGCAGCTCCCCCTAGCAAGTTCAGGGTCACCCTCCTCAAGTTCCCAACTGTAGCCTGGCCTACGGAATCCAGACCTGCCAATACCCTCGGGTGGGTGAGCCAAGTCCTAAAATAAACCTCTTAATATTTACACGTACATGTATACATCCTGTCGGTTCTGTTTTTCTGGAGAACATTACAGAGAGCAATTTGGCAATATCTCAGAAGTACCCCAGTCATGTTGCTTCTAAGAATATGGAAGTCTGTACACAGAGAAACCCATAGAGGATATTCAGTGGGATGGAGGAAAAACTAGAAGCAACCAGAATATTCATCAAATGAAGAGAAACGCAAGACGTGAAGAGTTTGTTTGATGGATTACCATCCACAGCACTCGAGAGGAAGGAACCAGACCACAGGAGCAGCACGGACAGATCCCACACCAGCGTCAAATGAAAACCACAAGTTGCACACCTATGTACAATACTACACACTTACGTAGGTTACAGGCACACAAGGACACAGTGCAGGGTTTCACATGGAAAACCGAGTATATTTCAAAGATTTAAAACACAAAGTCATCCTGATAGTTTCAAGGAGTTGAAGTGGCTTCAAGTCAACATATAATGGTCCTTTATTCCTGACTATTTTTTAATCTCTTTAAGTTTAAAAAAGAACACAAAGTTGTAAAAAGAATGCGCAAACCCGTGCTGGAGGTCTGGAGTTCGATCCCTGGTGCCTCCTGCCCATATGCAAATTAAAAAAAAAAAGAATGAGAAAACACACGATAAACTGATAAGCAGTGATTTCCAAGATATGTTATTAAGTGACAAAGCAAAGGAAGAAGGATATAGAGGAAAACATATGTGTATCTGCTCATTTGTGCAAAATGCATAGAAAGGATAAGCCAGGAGCTAGTGAGACTGGCTCTCTGCATGGGCAGGCGGTAACGAGGGGCTGAGGGGGTGACAGTGCTCTGAGCTCAGACTCTTAGGACTACAGTAAGGCTTCATACACACACACACAAAACAAAACCAACCAGGTTGTGGGGTGAACAAACAGTAACAAATGAACCTCACTGTTTCACAAAGGAGTAACACACCCACACTGCAGGAGGTGGGGAAGAAAGGGACTTAAGAAACAGTATTTTGACTAGATACTAAAACTAAAAACAAAACAAAATTTGTTCATAAATATTAAACTCTAGTTCATAAACTTGTTTCTCACAGGCTGGCAATTCTGGAACTGCTTTACAAATGTACTAGGATTGAACAAGTAGGTAACTATACTGAGAGACATAAATATAACAATATAAATGAATAAACTAAGAACCAGATTTCTCGTTATTGGAGAAAAGTCACCAGAAGGGAAAGGGGAAACCTTACAACAGACCCTGGGATGCTGGTCAGGACCCAAGGTTATCAGTATAAACTCACTGTTTTTAACACAAATACCCAGTGAATAGATACAGCAATCACCATAGACATGTATGCGTCAGCATGCATAGACACTTGTTCATGTGTCACTGTGCATCCGTGTGCAACAGCACGCAGACACAGAGGTATGCATGTCAGTGAGAGATAGTGTCGGCTCAGTTTGCATGCAGACACGTGTGTGTGTGTTGGTGTGCAATCAGACATGTATGTATATGTGTCAGGATACACAGATGTTTTTCCTGGTTCTGTTCAATGGGTTCTGTTCAATGGTACTGACATCTCAGTAGCAATGAATACATCCAGCTACCAGATGTTGACTTCTAAGTATCATTCGCCAATAAAAGGAACCAGAGGCCTTTGGAGAAATGTTGGTTGCACGGCTGGGGCAAGGATAATTCAAGATAAGCCTGGAGCATCCTATGGGGAAGGAGGGAAGGGTGGAAGGAAGGAAAGGCCAAAAAATAATAAAGAACAGGGCATGTTGAAAGGGCACAGCACCCAATCAGAAAGTACACCTGATGGCTAAATCTGCAACAATTTGAGCTACAAAATAAATAGTGATAGCACTGGATTGTAACCTACTGAATAGAACGAATATCCACAAGTCCATACTGATGTATGTAAATAAACGGACAAGTAAATAAACATGGAGAAGGGATGGGTCTTTCTCACAGTAGATTCCCGGCTAACAAAAGTAGAAGAAGGAGATTAAAAAACCACCACTCGGCAAACCTCATGGTAAGAGTCGCTGCGGGTGAGACTTCATAATATGAAGCCACAGTGGACAAAACAGCATGGTACTGGCATAAAGACAGATATACTGACCAATGGAATTGAATAGAGTGTTCAGATACAGACCCTCTCATCTATGGACTATTCATCTTTGATAAGGCAGTCAAGCCAACTCGCCTGGGACAGAACAGTCTCTTCAATAAATGATGCCTAGAGAACTGTATATCCACATGCAAAAGAATAAAAGAGGATCCATATCTCACATCCTATACAAAAATTAACTCAAAAATGGATCAAAGACCTAAACATTAGATCTAAGACCATAAAACTGTTAGAAAAAAATGTAGGGAAATGTCTTATAAATCATATAATAGGAGGCGATTTCCTAGACCTTACACCCAAAGCACGAGCACTGAAGAAAGAAATAAATGGGAACTCCTCAAAATTAAACACTTTTGTGCATCAAAGAACTTCGTCAAGAAAGTAAAAAAGCAGCCTACACGATGGGAGACAATATTTGGAAACTATATATCAGATAAAGGTCTAGTATCCAGAATATATAAAGAGATTGCTCAACTCAACAACAAAAAGACAGACAACCCAATTACAAAATGGGCAAAAGACTTGAACAGACACTTGTCAGAAGAGGAAATACAAATGGCCAAAAGGCACATGAAGAGATGCTCAACGTCCCTGGCTATTAGGGAAATGCAAGTCAAAACCACAATAAGATATCATCTCACACCCACCAGAATGGCCATTATGAATAAAACAGAAAATGACAAGTGCTGGAGAGGATGTGGAGAAAGAGGCACACTTATCCACTGTTGGTGGGAATGTCAAATGGTACAACTGCTGTGGAAGTCAGTTTGGTGGTTCCTCAGGAAACTAAGTATAGAATTGCCATATGACCCAGCAATACCATTGCTAGGTATCTACTCAGAGGACATGAGGGCAAAGACACAAACGGACATTTGCACACCAATGTTTACAGCAGCATTATTTACAATTGTCAAGAAATGGAAACAGCCAAAACGTCCATCAACAGACGAGTGGCTAAACGAACTGTGGTATATACATACAGTGGAATATTATGCAGTTTTAAGACAGAATAAAGTTACAAAATATATAACAACATGGATGGACCTTAAGGAAATTATGCTGAGTGAGATTAGCTAGAAACAAAAGGACAAATACTGTATGGTCTCACTGATATGAACTAAAATTAATGAATGAACTTGGATAATTTCAGTTAAGAACAGAGGTCATAAGGAGATAGAAACAGGGTAGATATTGGGTAATTGGAACTGAAGGGATACAGATTATGTAATGAGACTGCTTGTAAAAATTCAGAAATGGATAGTACAATACCACCTGATTGTAGCACAATGTTAGAACACTGAATGAAGCTGAATGTGAGAATGATAAAGGGAGGAGGCCTGGGGGCACAAATGAAATCAGAAGGAAAGATATACGATAAAGACTGAGATGGTATAACCTAAGAATGCCTAGAGTGTATAATGATAGTGACTAAATGTACAAATTTAAACATGTTTTGCATGAGGAAGAACAAAGGACTGTCAATACTGCAGGGTGTTGAAAACAGATGTTAATTAATATTTTAAAACTTTAAGTTATGTGTGAGACTAAAGCAAAAAATATTTGGTACAAAATTTATATTTTGACTAGTGCATTTTCTAGTATAACTTATGTGGACAGCTTAATTGAATACCGTAAGTACATGGAACCTTGAGTAGGGCATGAGATTTTGTAGGTTTGTTCAGTGTGATACCTCAATAAATCCCAGAAGGATTTGAACAGTGAATAAAAAAGTATTTGCAAAGTGCCCTTGGGGGAATGGTGAGAAAGGGGGAAAATTCAATTTCCCCAAGTAGAGAATTCTTGATCTCACAAGCAGTGGGGACAACCAAAGCAATAGGCTGATCCCCCAATCTTGGGGTTTGTTCATATGAAACTTAACCCCGCAAAGGATAGGCTAAGCCTACTTAAAATTAGGCCTAAGAGTCACCCTCAAGAGAACCTCTTTTGTTGCTCAGATGTGTCCTCTCTGTCCAGCCAACATGACAACCAAACTTACTGCCCTTCCCCCTGTCTACTTGGGACATGATTCCCAGGGGTGTGGACCTTCCTGGCAATGTGGGACAGAAATCCTAGAATGAGCTGGGACTCAGCACCAAGGGATTGAGAAAACCTTCTCGACCAAAAAGGGGAAGAGAAATGAGACAAAATAAAGTGTCAATGGCTGAGAGATTCCAGAGTTGAGAGGTTATCCTAGAGGCTATTCTTATGCATTAAATAGATAACACCTTTTTGGTTAAGGCGTAACAGAGAGGCTGGAGGGAACTGCCTGAAAATGTAGAGCTGTATTCCAGTAGCCATATTTCTTGGAGATGATGGTATAATGATACAGTTTTCGCAATATGACTGTGTGATTGTGAAAACCTTGTGTCTGATGCTACTTTTACCCACCTTATGGACAAATGAGTAAAACATATTGATTAAAACTAAATGAATTATAGGGGGAACAAATGTTAAAATAAATTTAGTAGATTAAAATGCTAGTGATCAATGAAAGGGAGGAGTAAGGGGTATGGTATATATGAAGTTTTTTTCTTTTCCTTTTATTTCTTTTTCTGAATTGATGCAAATGTTCTAAGAAATGATCATAATGATGAATATACAACTATGTGACAAAAAAAAGAATGTTCACATTTAAAAAAATGGACTTGGTTTTTTAATTAAAAAAAAAATACTTTATTGTCAAAAAAACGCTAACCATTGTCTGTGCCCTGTGTACTAAAATGGTGCGGTTAGACTTGCTTAATGCAAGGTGGCCACAAACCTTCAATTTGTAGAGAATGCATTATCTGTGAAGCATGATGAAGGGCAGGACAATAAAACGAGGTATGCCTGTACTGAGTACAGAGGGAGCCACAGCAACTTGGAACCTGGCAGATGCCGCCCTGACCAAGGGACCACAGCTTCCCACACCAGGGACAGGCCACAACGGTGTGGGCTCCCGAAACAACGGACGGAGACAGGCCTGCAGCACCTGCTGCTCCTGCCAGCAGCGCACAGCTTCCCTCTCACCACGAGAAAGCACCACACTAACCCAAACTGAGGCCCAGTGCAAAGTGCTCTGCAGAAGTGTCAAGGTCGTGAAAGGCAGGGAGAGATGGAGGAACTGACGCAGACGGAGGAGGCTAAGACAGCCTGACAATGGAACACAACAAGAGATTCTGAATCATATCCTGGCTGAGCTCCTGGATGGAGAAAGGGTGTTAGTGGGGAAAGAGATGAAATCCAGCTCTGCGGACTGCTTTGGTGGTACTACAGTGATGGTAAATTCCCTTTTCATAGTTGTACTGCGGTTACACAGGATGTTAGCACTGGGAGGAAGCTGGGTTAAGGCATTTGGGAACTCTTTTTTATATATATTTGCAACTTTTTTAAGTCTAGAATTATTTTAAAATAATAAGAGGAAAAATTCACAGGTGTGTGTTTTCCACACTGGAAGGACATTTATGCCAAACGTGGACAGACAAAGACCACCTTTGTGCTTGGGTGTGGGCTTCTACTATGGAGACAATCAACTATGTAGCAGAAAGGATGGCCAGAGATGAGGCATCCCCAGAAAGGAAATCACCCCTCGACCTCAGGCCATCACTGCTGGCTCTCGTAAATTCTACTAAGTAACTTTCGGGTGCTCCCTGCAACCTGAGGAAACCTACCAAAGCTGACTCTAGATGGCAGAGCTGTCTGAGCCCCCTGCCTCCCTGGCTGAGAGGGGCCTTCGCCCCCAAAGCCACCGGCCTTCCCGGGCCACTCACCTCCGGAGCAGAGACTGCTGCAGGCTCTTGCAGGTGGCAAGGGACTCCCCAGTGAACATGTGGCAGACGACGACATGCAGGCAGCGGGCCATGAAGGCCACCACGGCGTCAGGCTGGAGGGTGCCACTGCGGGAGACGAGGCACAGGCGCTGCAGGGAGGGGCACTGGCTCAGCGCCTGGAAGAACTGGGCGTTGGCGCTGAAGTAGGGCTGCTCCAGCCTGGGGGGAGAGAGGCGCAGGTAAGAGCCAGCATGGCAGGCGGCCCCAGCACGGGGGGCAAGGGGATCCACTAGCCCAGGACCCCTCAAAGTGAGTCTTGGGAGCTAAAGGGGGCCCAATCTAAGTCCCACAAAAGGTTAAACACAGAGTTACATGACAGCGCAATTCCTCTCCTGGTTTCTACCCAGGGGAAATGAAAGCGTACGTCCACTCTCAGATGTGTACACAAATGTTCACACAGCATTATCCCAAATACCTAAAAGTGGAAACGACCCAAATGCCCATGTCAACTCGTAAATGTGATCTAGCCATAAGATGGACTATCGTCAGGAATAAAAAGGAGAAAAGTATGATCCACGCTACATCAGGGAAGAACCTCAGAAACAAGATGCTCACAGGAATGACAAAGACTTCATGACCACATGCGGGAAGAGAGAAACGAGTCTCCCAAGTGTCAGTGGCTGAGAGATTCCAAATAGAGTTGAGAGATCATCCTGGAGCTTATTCTTATGCATTATATACTTTTTAGTTTATGGTACACTGAAATGGCTGAAGGAAAATATCTGAAACTGTTGAGCTGTGTTCCAGTAGCCTAGATTCTTGAAGAAGACTGTATAACTACATAGCTTTCACAATGTGACTGTGTGATTGTGAAAACCTTGTGTCTGATGCTCCTTTTATCCAGGGTATGGACAGATGAGTTAAAAAAAAAAAAAAGATTAAAAAATAAATAAATAATAGAGGGAAAGAAAGAGTCAAAATTGGGTAGACTGAAATACTGTGGGTCAGTGGGAGGGAGGGGGAAGGGGTATGGGATATAGGAGTTTTTTTTTTTTTTCTTTTTCTGGAGTGATGTAAATGTTCTAAAAATGATCATGATGAAGAACACACAACTGTGTGATGATAGTGAGCCACTGATTGTACAGTATGGTTGAACTGCATGTGTGTGGATATTTCTCAATAAAAAATTTTAGTAATAAAATAACAGGAAAAAATAGAATTTTGTGGAAGACCAGCATTGACTAAATTCTGTGGATTTGAACTATAAATGTTAGATTGAACCATACGAAATTAATGACAACCATTTGGGATCTACAAAAATATTAATTTCATTGGTTCAACTTAACAGTCACTCCTACGGGCCACTATTTTGTACAGTAAGATAAGAAATTTGGACAGAGACCTCTAGCCAGAGGTCAAGGGCACTGATGGAGACAGGTCCATCACTCACCACTTTTTTTCTGAACTAGCAGCAGCGAATCTGACATGAGCACCTGTTCTCAGGGACCCTCATCTAGGAACTTATTCTCATATAGGCCCCCAAATGACCTGGATCTAAACCCATTCTAGATCTGAGTGATTTATTTGAATGATAATCTTAAGCCTTCATTGTCTGTAAAGCAACACAACTTTGAAATAAATTGTTTAAGTTGAAGACGAAAATTTTAAAAAACCTGCGATGCTGAGTAACCGGAGCTGGATGACTGAGCAGGCAGTGTGCGGCCATCCCTGTGAAGTGTCCAGAACAGGAAAAGTCCACCGAGACAGAAACTAGAGCAACAGCAGCCAAGGACGGGGAGTGGCTGCTCTTTCTGGAATGAGGGAAATGTCCTGAACTCAGATGTGGTAATGGTTGCGCAACTCTGTATATATTCAAAAAGTCAGTGAATTGTATGCTTAAAACAGATGCCTTTGGTGTGGAAGTTCCGTTTCCACACGGCTGCTAAAGGGGGCGGGGCAGCCGAGCTGTTCCCACGAATGCCTGCACCACAATTCCCTGGAGTGGGGAGGACAGAGCAAACCCCCGGGTCTCCCTGGGAGATTCTGATTTGGGGGAGACTGTGCATCCGAGGCAACCAGCCAGCCTCAGATCCCACTGAGGAGTCTCTGGATGGAGCCCCTGCTCAAGGTCCGTGCTTAGAGCCAGGCAGGGTCCCCCACCTAAGCCTGCCTGCCATGCGTGGGCCCTGCTGCCTGCTCAGCATGCCCAGAAGCCTCACTCAGCACCCCACTTCTGCAGACACCGTGCGCTGGGCAGGGGGACGGATGGATGCAATCACACATGGTCCCTGCCCACGGGGAGCTCTGATTCACAGCAGAGACAGTGCACACGGTACTGCTCAGCCTGTGAGGGACAAACACCACGTGGAGGGAGGGAGCCAGGAAAGCTGGGGCCAGGCGGCCAGATTTGTTTTCTGAAAAACAGTGGGAAGAGGCCAGCGTAACACCAGCACCTAGGGAGGCAGCCCTGGGCCCAGGCACAGGGGAGCCAGGAGGCTGCAGGAGAACCCAGGGCAGACAGTGAGCTGTGGGACAGTGGGGTAGATGACAACATCCCAGACCCTTCCGTGGGAGTCTGTCCAGCCAGCCAGAAAGCAGACAGGACAAGGCAGCCTTCAAGGACACAGTGATGGATGTAGGGAGACGTTTGAAGAGCTGAGGAAAATCTGCAGGAAGTTCAGCTGACAGCTGAAGCACAGTTCTGGAACCTGGAAAAGACATCTGGATCTGTGGAAGAAGCTGGAGCCACAGGCCCCACGAGCTCGCCGCGGATGAGAAGGGCAATGCGGAGAGGGCTGGAATGGAAACTCAAGGGACTATGTGGACAGCCAGGCACACACAGGGTCAAGGCAGGGGACATTTGAGGGATGGACTGAGAGTCAGGAGGATGGGGAAGGGAAGCTGCAGGACTGAATGCTGCCCCCCAAAAAGTCTGTCCAGCCCCACCCCCAGTACCTATGAATGTGACCTTATTTGGAAATGGGGACTACGCAAATGCCATCAACTTAAGATGAGGTCATTGGGTTAGAATGGGCCCTAAATCCAATGACTGGCATCCTTTTTTTTTTTTAATTTGCATATGGGCAGGAGGCACCAGGGATCGAACTCCAGACCTCCAGCACGGCAGGTCGGAGCTCTGCCTGCTGAGCCACGGCAGCCGCCCGACTGGCGTCCTTTTAAGATACAACCCCCCACATGCACATGGAAGGCCACATGAAGATGGGGGCAGAGAGCAGGAAAGCCAAGGCTGGCCGCCCTCAGCAGCAAGGAGGGAGGCATGGAGGAGACCCTCCCTCTGAGCCTCCAGAAGAAACCAGTGCTGCTGCCACCCTGAATGCAGACTTCCAGGCTCCTGATCTGGGAGAGAAAAAGCCTCTGCTGTTTTAAGCGTGCCCCCACCCCACCCCCAAGTTTGTGGTCATTTTCCACAGTAGCCCTGGGACACTGACCCAGGCACCAAGGAGAGACAGACCACGGATGCTCACAGAGGAGGGTCTTCCCACGCCAGTTACATAAAGAGACCAAGACGGCCTTCAGAAGGAGATCAGCAAAACTTTCCCCGAAGAAGCCACAGTAAGGCCAGGCACAGTGGTCATCTGTAGAAAGCAGAACTCAGCTCGGGGAAGCTTCTTTCTTTTCTGTCCTTGGGCAGAATTTCAGGTCTCCTTCAGGCACATACATGCGTCATCTTACACTTCTGAAAAGCTTGTGTGAATGTTTACGGAGTCACTGGTCTCCTGGTCAGAGCCGGTCAAGGCCGGCAGCGCGAGTGGGAGAGGAGGCAGCTCCCGCCGAGTGGGCAGCTGTCAGGCGGGCACATGAAGGCAGAAGGAGCTGGGCGGGCTTCCAGCAGGGCTGTGGGCTGAGGTGACGGACCCACAGCCAGGCACCCTGACAGAGGCAGGGGGGCCAACCAGAGCCCATTGCCTGCTGCAGAGAGCCCGGGCAGGGAGGAGGCCCTAACAAAGGTCAGAATTCCAGCAGGGAGTTCACCAAATGGGCTCAATCAATCTTGGGGTCACCTACGTCGGACCATAAGAACCTGATGGCGGAAAACCAGATGCTGTACAGGGCGGCGACTGGGCACTGTTCAAGGTTATTTCGAAGTGAGCCCTCAACACCACTGACAGATTTAATCCGAAGTACAGCTGGGGACGGTCCTTCTGGGCAAGCAGCCAAGCCCCAGAGAGCAAGACCAGGTCGGTGTCGTGAGCCCCAGCCCTGCTCTGGCCAGGCACATGGGGCACACTGCCTGCTGCCAAGGTCACGGGCTTTTTCTTCCCTTGGATGTTACTACTTTCCTGAGTCCAGCCCAGCAAATCCATCTAGTAACACCCTCCAAGGCCCATCCACTGCACAGATCACCCCCTAGAGAGGCATGGCGTCAGGCCTGGGGGGCTCTGTGGCCTGCCTCCTTACAGCTGTGACCCAGGCAGACACGGCCCACACGCAGAGCCCACCTCCCGCGGGTGGGGTGGCAGCAGGGAACGCCAGAGGCCCATGCCTCACTGGAAATAGAGGAAGCCAAAGTCTACAGCTCCAAGGACTCCAGGGATGCCCTGGGATGGTGGCCTGCAGCTGTGAACCTTCCAGGGCAAGTAAGAAATGCCCCACCCCCACGAGCCCCAAGAGGTGGCCGACTGCTGGGAACCCAAGGAGACTGGAGAGTCAGCTTGACCCAGGAGCATAAGGGGCAGAAAACAGGGGCCCACACCCCCCCTCCCCTAGCCCTCAGGGCCAAACAAGAACCACAGGGCCTTACAACCCTGTCCATCAGCCCTAACACCAGGAATCTCTAACAAGTCACAAGACCCTGACTCCAACAAGGGAGGAGCAAAGAATATGTTACTCAGGGTTAGCAAGAAAAAAAATTAAAAAAAATAAAACCAGATCCTGACAACTAGCACTGAGCTGTTCAATAGAACTTTCTGGAATGACAGAAATGTTCTATTCTGAGCTGCCCAATGCTGCAGCCACTCATCACGCATAGTTCCTGAATACCTGAAATTGGCTGGTTTTTTATTTTAATTTTATTTTAATTAAATAAGTAGAAATCATAGTAAGCTTGAGACACTAAGCTGGTGGGGGAAACGCAGGTCCTTTGGGGGTCTGCTTGAGAAATTCCACCATTCACCTCCCAGAAGCAGTCCTGGGCTGAAGAGGGCCCCTGGCAGGGCTATTCTAGGGTACGGGCCAGAAGGAGAGCCATACCCTACGCAACTACTGCCGTCAGAACTGCAATGCAAGATGACACCCCACATCGGAGGCCCCCTGAACCCCATCTAACGAATTTTGTTTTTCACGAAACAGGGAGGAATTTCAGGTGGCTGCAAACAGAGAGCAGATGCCTCCCGGAGACAGCAGTGGTGGCGCAGGAAGTCTCACTCTCGCCAAGGGTAAGAGCCTAGATCTGCCAAAGCCCAGACAACAAGCAAGCGCCATTCCTCCTGCCGGCCTGAATCCTGAGAAGTTCATTTTTCTCAAGAGCACATGTGAACACACTATTTGGGTCTCTCTTTAAAGGGAGCGTCCCTTAGCAGACAGGAAGGTGGGGAAGGGGATGGGAAGATTCTGAAACACCCACAGTCATGAGTGTCACTGGGCCTGTTCCCAGAGCAGTGCTGCCAGCCCAGCACCCCCAATCCATGGCAGCCCCCGGGGGCTGGCTCGCAGCTAAACAGTCATCCTGGGTACAACAGCAGCCCCCAAAACCACATCCACCCAGAACCTCAGAATGTGACCTTATTTAGAAATAGGGTCCTTTAAACTCTCATCGAGTTAGGGTGAGGTCATGCTAGAAAGGGGTGGGCCCTAAGTCCAACAATTGGGGTCCTTCTTAAGAGGAGGAGATGTGGACACAGATAGACAATGGGAAGGGTGGCCATGGGACAAAGGGGGCAGAAGCTGGAGCTCCAAGGATGGCCAGGTTCCACCAGAAGCTAAGAGAAGGCAGGAAGGACCCTCCCCTACAGCCTGGGAGGGAGCCCAGCCCTGCCTACACCTGGATTTCAGGCGTCTGGCCTTCGATGTTTCGGGGTATTCCACCTACGCGGGAGGTGAGGGCGGCCGGCTGGTGAGGGCTGCGGGCACCTTGGCCGCTAGGTGGCGCCACAGCGCCACGAGAGCCGCCCCGGGTCCCCCTGAGCCCGGGGACTAAACCAGGCAGCAGGCAGGTGTGCGTGCAGCGTGCGTGTGCATGTGTGCGCACGCGCATGTGCATGCTGTTCAACGAGATGGCCACTTCCGGATTTTCCTCCCCCCTCAGCCCCCAGGTGTTTGGGTTGGGGCATGTGAACGGTGCCGTGGGAGCGTGGCCTGTCCTGTGGGACCCCCCCCCACCCTGCTGGGCACCCCTAGGCTCGGGCCCTGTCCACACCCGAGGGCAGCCTGGCCGGGTGGTCCTAAGGAAGCGCCTGGCCCGTCCTGTGGGGAGGACATGGTGGCCAGAGTGGTCTGGACAGCCCCCAGGGCTTGGGCCCTTACCCCACGCAGCAGTCCCACAAGGCACCCAACCAAAAAGAACAGGGCCTCCAAATTCTGCTGCCTGAAGGGTGACGTGAGTCTCACCCCGCCTGTGGACACAGAAGGCCCTGGGGATCACGGGGGTTAGGGGGGCCCTGCCTGAGGTCCTGCCCCGTTCCTCCCGCCTGCCCTGCGCACAGACCCCACTGCCCTATGGGGACAGCCCCTCGGATGCTCGGAGGGCGCTTCAGCTTCCACCCAGACGCTGCGGGTGGGGTGACTCTCCCCTCCCTCCTCCACCAGCAAGGGCTTAACCCCAGTCCCCAGGAAAGAGGTGCCGTTTCTCACCAGCTGGTAGTCCGCGCATGCCAAGGGGCGCCCCGAGCCCAAGGTGCACCCCGAGCCCGAGGCCTACGACGCCCCCAGCTAGGAGAACTTGCTCCTGCCGGGCTCTGCCCCCACAGGATGCTTCCCCCGGCCCCCGCCAGGGCTGTGTCCAGTCCGGATTCTCGAACACGGGGCCTCGGCAGCGGAACATCCCCCTGGGAAGCTCAGGAGCCCAGCACACCACTTCCTCTCTTCCTCTATAGCCGGCAGCCCACGGCAATGAGCACCACCTGCTCCCGTCCCTCCCGCTTCCCTGGGCACTGCCTGCAGTAAGAGGCAGGGATCCAGAGGAATGGGGCCATTTGGCTGCGTTCTGGAAACCGGTGGCTGTTCCGTACAGGCTGTACCCGGCGCAGAGCAAATGTGGCTCTCAGTCAGCCACTGGGCACGGGCTCCATTCGGGCAGAGACGCCATTATGAACAGTGGCCTACAAACCCCACTCACCCTCTGCGGCCACACTGCTGCAGCCCACGCCCACGGCCCCGGTCCGGGGGAAGACCCAAGGGCCCTCTGTCGCCACAAAAGGCTGCCATGTGCCCCCACCCCATGCTCCATGCTCATGATGTGGGAACCCCCAGGCTGCACGCTGGCCAGCAAGGGGCCGGTCAAGTTCACCAATGCAGCGTGTCTTGTTTTCCTTATTCGCAAATCAGGGAAGGAGGACGATGCTCACAGGGTTGCTGAAAACAGTAAAGGAGTCAGTACCTGGAAGCAGGTAAAAAGCACCTGGCAAATAATGTGGGGCTCAAATGTGCACTCCAACAACGGCTTCTCACCACTCTCCTTTAGCTTCCAGCATGCCACCTCGTCCCAGCTCACTGCCAATGCCTCAGCTTCCTCTCATGACTCTTCCCCTTCTTTCTGACCAGAAGGTGGCCTGTGGGCCAATCTTTGCTTTCACCTAGTTCCACATCTAAACACCATCTATGTCCCGCCAAACCTTCCCTCTCTGGCCAGCCCTCTCCCTGAACACGACTCACCACCACTGGTTACGGGGAGGGGGGCACCCGCATGGAAGTCAACAGGCACTTTAAACTCAAAACACACACCTGATCTGCCCCCAGTTGTCCCGGCTCTGCTGACCAACTGCTCAGGCCACAGACTCAGAACTATCTGGAACCCTCCCTCACCTCAGACAATCTTTGGATCTTACCTTTTGATTCATCAGAACCTGGCCACCGCCACTGCCACCACCTGTGTGCTCACATGAATTGCCTCCAGGGTCCCTGATGGTGGCCCTACTTCTACCCTTGCCCCAACCCATTCTCCACTCTGCAACCAGAGGGACCCTGTCACCTTTCTGCTCCCCTCAAATGCTCTGTTCCAGCCACACGGCCCGCCTGGCTGCTCCTTAGAGCCCCCAGGCCTGCCCTGACTCAGGGCCTGTGCTCTAACCCAGCTCCAGCCAACAGGTCTTTGTGAGGGTGGCCATGTCCTATGTCCGGCAGCCACTAGTCACAGGTGCTTATGGAGCGCCTGAAATGCGGCTGCGGCACCCGCATGTTTACTTTTATAAAACCGTAAGTCATTTAAATGTAAATAGACCCCGGGGCTCGTGGCCACTGGATTGGAGGGCGAAGCCTCTAGCACCCCCTCGTCTGGAACACTCTTGCCTCCGGGCTGCTCTGCTAACTCAACTCCTCAAATCCTTGGCTGGAATCTCAGCCACCACCGACCTGTCCACTAGCGCCCACCTGCTCCCAGCACCCCTCACCCTGCTGCCCTTCAGGGCACTTGTTACTTTCTAAGAAGAGCCTTCAATTCACTGTCCACCCCTCTGGCCGCTACTCCGCTCCAGAACATAAGCCCTTCAGGACCAAGCGCCGCACTGGCTCTGCTCTGTGCTCCAGGAGCCAGGAGCCAGACCCGCAGGTGGCAGAGCAGGTGCTCAGACCCCTGTGTAAGGGTAAATAATGAAAACACATCTCACGGGTGCCACACCCTGTTCTGCATGCTTTCTCAGTTCTACTTGTTTAGACTTTAGAGTCATCCTGCGAGGAAGCCAGTGCCGACAGCCACCTGCCCAGAGAGAACTGTGAGCCCCGACTGCATACCACCACGGGCCGCGTGCCAACCGCTGACCGCAAGGCCCTGCTCGTCACACACAGGGCCCCCTCCACCCCATGGTCTGAGGGTCAGGGGTTCCAAGTGGGTCCACCTTCTGGAGGAGAGAGAGCAGGACAGGGCCCAGAGAAGGGTGGGGTGGGGGACCAGGGCCTAGATACTACAGCCCCACCCTCCCCAGGGCCAGCAGCTCCGATGGGGACTTGGTGCAACCTCAGGCCCAGGGGAGTGGGCAGCTCTTACATTCCCGGCTGGCTCTGCAGGCAGCAGATGCTTCAGGAACATTCTAGATGCAAGACAGACGTGGGAGAGAAAACTAGTGGTTTCCTTATGAGCCTTTTCGTATTCTTTTTAAACTACAGGAATGTATTACTTTATTTTCACTAATTTCTATTTTTATCAAACACAGCCTGATGACCACAGGAGGATCAAAAAAAGTGGACTTTTAATGAATCCGCAACAAAGCAAAGGAACCGATGGCAATGCTGATGGGGTCGGGAGACACACTGGCTCCAGGTTTAGTTAAATTAAAACTAAAATGCTTGCCTGGGCAGCCGGAATGTAGGAAATATTCTATTCCGGGTCCCAAGAGTCAAGTAGGGGAATAAGACAGCAGATCTGGGGTAATTTCTCCTCTTTCAAATGTATCGTATGATCCATTTGCAACTTCAAATTAAACGTGGCCCATTACCACACACTCACAACCGTGCCTTCAGGAAAGGAAGCAACGAGGTGGAGAGGGACACTGTCCAAAGACAAAATGCACCCACGTGAAGAGAAGGCACTGGCAGCAGTGCGTCTGGGAGGGACACAGAGCGAGAACAGGGGACCCTGAGGGAGAAAGGAACCCTTGGACCTCCAGCTCTGATCCCTTTCCAGGGACCCTCCCCACCCTCCAAGCGAGCTTACCAGACAGAAGGTGGCCCCCATTCCAGAAGTCAGAATGGCCCCAAAACAGGGGTCCAGGCCGGTCCTGTGAAGGATGGTGCAAGGGGGTTGGCTGTGGCACTGAGAGTCCCTCCTCACTCTGGGCAGATGATGGTGGCCCACCCGGCCCAGGCAGGACAGGTGCCGGGGCCAGAAGTTAACCCTGAGGGCACGTGACTCCAGGGAGGCAAAGGCATGCTGGGAGAGGGATGTCAGGTGCGCACTCCCCACCGGGCGGGCCTGGGAACCAGCGGCTGGGAGAGAAGCCCCACACTGAGCACCAGGCCCCAGGATGGAGCAGCCAGGTCCCTGCCCCGTGCACCTGGACTGGTCTCACTGCCCCTCAGGCATCCCTGGAGTACCTCTAAGTGTCCTGGAAAGCAGCAGTGCTCCAGCAGGCCCAGGCCTAGAGCCCAGCACATTCTAAGAGGCCCGACCACCACGTTTTCCCCATGGGGCAAAGATGGACTAAACACTCAGCACCACCGTTCTCCAAGGAACTGTGTGCTGGGGACACAGGACTGCAGTGTAAACTGGCTCCTCCAGACCCACAGCTCAGCACGTGCTCAGGCCAAGGAGCCAGGGCATGTCGATTCAACGTGGCAGCAGAGTAGAGACGCTCAAAGCAACCAGGGTTCCTTCCAGGGCTTCTCGTCCCTAAGACTAGCATGGAATCAGGAGAGGGACATGCAGAGAGGGCATGCATGCAGCCTTGCAGAGAAGTTCTGGAAGGTTCCAGAGTGTGAGCAGCAGAACACTCTACCAATTCACTTCCTGCCATGCCAAACTCTCAGAGGAGCTCAAGAGGGAGTGGAGATTGACCAAGGTCACACCTGCCTCCACTCTGGGCCGAATGGCCAAGATTAAGCTCTGGATGTAGAGCTCAGCTCCTCCCAGCTTCTGTTATCTCATCATGCACTAGGAGCCTGGCCCACAGCAAAAGCAAAGGTGGGCATGCTGGCTGTTCAGAGACAAGGACACATTCTTGTCCCAGTGCCTCTTTGGGCTGGCACGTGATTCCACAGCCCTGACACCACCCTCACCCACACATGCCGCCAGCTCAGGACTCACAGACCAGGAAATTTATCAGACTCCCACCTCCTCTTCCCCCGGCAACCTAAGTTCCTTATGGGGCTGAAATCCACCACTTTCACTACATGTTTTAATTTTTCAAGCTCAGACCTATTTGTCAAGCTTTTCAAATACATCCTTAGGTAACTGGGACCTCACAAGAGTAGCCTTCACTCCACGGCATAGTCTGGAATAAACTCATTTTGTGCGGCACCCTACCATGACAACCTTGATGAATTCCTTGCAGGCTCCCCTCCTTCCCCCACTCTTGGTCGGCCCTTCCATGTCCATCTTTTTCCATCTCCTCCATCCTGTCCCCTCCAGGCCACAGGTGATGCCAGAGAGACCAGTTTCCAAGCAGGAAACCTAACCCTCTCCCTGTCCTGGTCGGAGCCCCTCAGAGCCCTAATCTGCCACCTCTCCTAGCTTATCTCCCACACCCTGCAACCCTGAGGAGCCAGCCAGCTAGTTTTCACGTCTCTGGGCAGCATATGCCGCCTTCCTATCCAGAGTCTCAGCCCCCACACCCCCTGGGGCACGCCTGCTCAACCTTCAGGTGTGCAAAGATGGGCCAGAGAGCCCCAGGTCCGAATCCTGGCACTGCCATGTGCCAGCAGCAGCATTAGAGAATGACACCACCTCGTGGGGCTGCCACAAGGATGACAGCCAACCCCGTGTTGGCACAGGACCGTGCCAATAATCATTCAGGTGACTGCAAAGGCTCTTGACCCCAACACTCCGATCAAGCCCCTCCCGCATGTCCTCTGAGGTGCCAGCAGGGTCACTGCCGAGGCACGCTGACCACCACTGAGTCCTGCAATCGCCAAGCTCCTCCAACCAGACCCCACCCCCAGGACTCTGAACTCCTGGAAGACCGGCCTGGGTCAGGTTCATCCCAATTCCCAGGGAGCCCTTCCCCAGCCCCTCAGCTGACACACACTCAGCAGCTGCTATGTGCCAGGAGCAGGACCGTGCTACTCACCCAGTGCCCCTATCAGCACTAGGGCCCTCCAGGGGCCAGGCCCGAGGACCCTGGGGTGCAGACGGACCCCTCACCTGAGATCCTTCAGCCGCTTGCAGTGCTTCAGCATGTCCGAGAGGGCGGCCATGTAGACCACCTTCCCCATCATGCCCAGGTTGGCCAGCGAGAGGGACTGTAGCTGCTGGCATTGCAGGCCGATGCTGACCAGCCCGGAACCTGTCAGGATGCTGGGCAGCTGGGCCAGCGTCAGGTGCTTCAGGAAGGCCAGCTGGCCGATGGCGGCCACCTCTGAGTCCCCGACATTCTGTGCCCGGCTGCAGGGCGGAAGGGAGTTCCGGATGGCAGGCTCGTTGCGAGGCATGGCGGAGGAGAAGTTGGAGCCGATGAGCTCGAGGCGCTCCAGGAAGGACACGCTCTTCAGCAGGGCCCAGAACACGGAAGAGGGCTGTGGGGCTGCGGGCCCCGAGAAGGAGCTGGGGTAGGATGGGACACCAACACGTACCTTCTTGCCGAAGCCCCGGGGCACCGCGTGCATGGCAGGCTGGGCAGGCGCCCGGTCGGCCCTGGGGGCCGAGTCGGCCACGGAGCAGACGGGCAGGGAGAGGGAGCGCAGGTGCCGCAGGCGGGCCAGCAGCTGGCAGAGGTGCTTGCCCAGGCCCTCGGAGCTGTGGTGGTGTGCGGCCGAGAGGTTGAGGTGCCGCAGGTTGCAGCAGGACACCACCAGTGTCTCGAGGATGCTGCTGTCAATATCGTCCTCCGCCTTGCGAAAGAGGGAGTCTGGGGACAGGCAGTGGATGCAGCCACTCAGGTTCAGGCTTGCCAGGCTCCGGAGGTCCTTGCCACCGTTGATGACCCGCTGGATGAGGTGGCCACCAGACAGGGTGCAGCGGCTGAAGCTGAAGTAAAAGGGGTTGTTGAACTTCATGTGCTGGAGGAGGGAAGAGCCGTTGAGCCAGGACCTGGGCAGCTGCAGGGCATCCAGGGCCACATTGCGAGCCATGGAGTCCAAGAGGTTCTTCGTGGCCCCGCTCTCAGCGAAGCTGCCGGGGACAGAGATGAGGAAGGCATGGAGGTTCTCAGGCGTGCGGTCACTGAGCACGGCCAGGTAGAGGCGCACCACCTCCTGGTTGATGTAGCCGGGGGCCAGGCGGGCATAGAAGACGCGCAGGTTCTGGTAGTGGGGCACATTGCTCTGGCCAACCATCAGCTGGCCCGAGAGCACGGCGCCCTCACGCGTGCGGTCAAGGATCTCGAAGTAGAGCAGCAGCTTCTCGAGGCTGGCACAGCAGGGCACCACGCCGTAGGAAGGCGTGTACAGCGTCTGCTTGAGCTCCCGCACGCGGCTCAGCGTGGCCTTGCACTCGCCGCTCAGCTGGCCGGCGTCGAAGCCGGGGCTCACGTCGATGGCCAGAGAGCGCAGGTGCTGCAGAGCCGAGAGCATCCGGGACAGGCGCAGGGACGTCAGGTGGCAGCCCGAGAGGTTTACCTTCACCAGGCTGCGGCAGCGGGCGACATGCTCAAGGGTGGCGCCCGGCAGCCAGTAGCAGCCGGCCATGTTCAGCTGCTGGATCTCGCAGCCGACCTCCCTTATGAGCTGCTTCACCTTGTCCTCGCTCGCCTGCAGGACAAGGACGGGAAGGGAAAAGAAGGAAAAGGGACCACCAACACATGGGCATCTCCCTCACCCCCTCAGGGGCTCAGGCTCCCCAGCAGCAATCAGGGGGCCACGAGGCCCTGATCCAGCTGAGGAGACACAGCCAGGAGAAAGCTGGCCCCGCCCCCTCCTTCCCCTTCCCACATACCTATCTTAAGGCAGCAGGCCAGAGCACCCAGCTGCTGCGAAGGAGCCAAATCCAAAGCCTCCTGTGTGCAGCTGCCCGGGAAGAGGCCTACAGACTTGCCAGGTGCTATCTGGGCGAGATGCCCGTTTTTTTAACACAAGTTACAAAACTAGAATCATGCTCTGTGAATCTAGCTTCGCCTGTTGCTTTCTTTCACATCACATGCATCTTCACATCATTAAATACTCCTAAACATCTGGCCTGGGCTGGTGGAACTGACCCAAATGATGGGCACAGCAGCCATCAGCGACAGCTGGGCAACTGGGCTGCCTCCAACACACCCTTGTCTATAAAGCTTCGGCACTTCAGGTTCCTTCTAGAGGGTAAACAATTAGAAGTAGGACTGCACAGTCAGGGGATATGCACATTTTCAACACTGCAGACATACATTAAGTGGCAGGGCGCTCGAGGAATCCGCCCCCTTCCTCCAGAGAAAGGAGCCCCATGGGTAGGAAGCCCCACGGCTAGCAAAAAGGGCAAAGTGTCTAGAAGGGCCTCGTTCTGTGTTTCAAAGGCACCACTTCACTACCAGTAGGAACAGCTGGCGCCTTTTCCACAGTCTTCTAAAATTTGGGTTAAGGTTAAGACTTTAAAAACAACTCTCATTTTTATCTTTAAGCTTTATCATAATTGATTTTTCAATAAGAAAAGTACACTCTGTTTAATAAATGATGCTGAGCAATTGGACAGTCATATGCCAAAAAAACTGAGCCCAATAAAAATAAATAATAAGGGGAACAAATGTTAAAATAAATTTAGTTTGAAATGCTAGTGATAAATGAAAGCAAGGGGTAAGGGGTATGGTATGTATAATCTTTTTTTCTCTATTATCATTTTATTTCTTTTTCTGATGTCTTTATTTCTTTTTCTAAATCGATGCAAATGTTCTAAGAAATGATGAATATGCAACTATGTGATAATATTAAGAATT
>PVIY010021764.1:0-41924 GCA_004026745.1 Myrmecophaga tridactyla
GGGGCCGAGCTGTCCAACGAGGAGCGCAATCTGCTCTCGGTGGCTTACAAGAATGTGGTCGGGGGCCGCCGGTCCGCCTGGAGGGTCATCTCCAGCATTGAGCAGAAGACTGACACCTCCGACAAGAAGTTGCAGCTGATTAAGGACTATCGGGAGAAAGTGGAGTCGGAACTGAGATCCATCTGCACCACGGTCCTGGAATTGCTGGATATGTATTTAATAGCCAATGCAGCTAATCCAGAAAGTAAGGTTTTCTATCTGAAAATGAAGGGAGATTACTTCCGGTACCTTGCTGAAGTGGCATGTGGTGATGATCGAAAACAAACGATAGGTAATTCCCAAGGAGCTTACCAAGAAGCATCTGATATAAGCAAGAAAGAGATGCAACCCACACACCCAATCCGCCTGGGGCTGGCTCTTAACTTTTCTGTATTTTACTATGAGATCCTTAATAACCCAGAGCTTGCCTGTACACTGGCTAAAACGGCTTTCGATGAGGCTATTGCAGAACTTGATACACTGAATGAAGACTCATACAAAGACAGCACCCTCATCATGCAGTTGCTCAGAGACAACCTAACATTATGGACATCAGACAGTGCAGGAGAAGAATGCGATGCAGCAGAAGGGGCAGAAAACTAATGCATACAGGGTGTCATCCATCTTCCCCTCGAGAAACCTTTTTACACATCTCCATTCCTTATTCCACTTGGATTTCGTATAGCAGAGAAACCCATTCATGTGTATGGAATCAACTGTTTATTGTCTTTTCACACTGCAGCTTTGAGAAAACTCCATTCCTTGATTTGTGTTTGTCTTGGCCTTCCTGGTGTGCAGTACTGCTGTAGAAAAGTATTAATAGCTTCATTTCATATAAACATAAGTAACTTCCAGACACTTATGTAGAGGACTGAAATGTATCTGGTATTTAAGTAATCTGAACCAGTTCTGCAAGTGACTGTGTTTTGTATTACTGTGAAGATATAAAAATGTAGTTAATTACAATTAAAGAGTATTCTACATAACTTCTTAATTTCTACATTCTCTCCCTTACTTTTCTTCAGAGATTTCCTTTCAATAAGCAACTTTTCCAATTCTTAATGTATTCCTATTCCTTTTCAGTAGGAATCCAGAAGTATTAGATTGAATGGAAAAGCATTTGACATTTCTGGGCTGTGGGGGTCACAAATTGAAATGCTTCCTACATAATATAGTATGGAGGTGGTATATCTGTCACACCAGGGAGTTTCCTTATTCACTCTTCATATGCTGCTGTTTAAGTTGATAACTTTCCTTCCCAATAAAAATTCACTTAGAATCCTGCCTTTGTAGTTCTGGTATTCACTTTACTATATAATAGAAGTAGCATGTTGCTGCCAGAATACAAGCATTGCTTTTGGCAAATTAAAGTGCATGTCATTTCTTGATACACTAGAAAGGGGATATAAATTAAAGTACGTAAGTCCAAGTCTAAAACTTTAGTACTTTTCCATGCAGATTTGTGCACATGTGAGAGGGGATCCACTTTGTCTAGTGATTGTTATTTAGAAAGTTGGACCACTATTGTGTGTTGCTAATCATTGACTGTAGTCCCAAAAGAGCCTTGTGAAATATGTTATGCCGTATATAACAGCAGAGTAACATAAAATAAAATTACATTTTATAAACCAAAAAAAAAAAAAAAAAAGTGGAGCCTGAGGATGTGACTGAATTTCTGAAATCTCAAACTTTAATAAATGAGGAAGTGCTTCTATGGGTGAGCAAAGAAAGTGGTTTCTTTAGATGGAATCTATGCCTCTGAAGATGCTGAGAACATTGTTGAAATGTCAACAAAGGATTAAGAATATTCAGCTTAGTTGATAAAGCAGTGGCAGGGTTTAAGAAGACTGACTCCAATTTAGAAAGAAATTCTACTGTGGGTAAAATGTAGTCAAAGAGCATCAAATATTATAGAGAAATCTTTTGTAAAGGAAGAGTAAATCAATGCAGCAAACTTCATTGTTATCTTATTTTAAGAAATTACCATAGCTGCCACAACATCTCAGCAACCTCCACCCTGATCAGTCAGCAGTCACCAACATCTCAGCAACCTCCACCCTGATCAGTCAGCAGTCACCAATATCTCAGCAACCTCCACCCTGATCAGTCAGCAGTCACCAACATCTAAACAAGACCCTCCACCAGCAAAAAAAGAATGACTCACTAAAGACTCAGATGATGGTTAGCACTTTTTAGCAATAAAGTATTTTCATATTAAGTTATATACATTGTTTTTAAGACATAATACATTTATTGCACACTTAATAGACTTCAGTGTAGTGTACATACAAACTTTTATATGCATTGGGAAACCAAAAATTCACATGACTCACTTTAGAGTGCTATTCGCTTTATGCAGTGGTCTGGAACTGAACCCACGATATCTCCGAGGTATGCCTGTATAACTGTGCAATGGGAAACAACCAGCACCAGAATCAGAAACATTCTATACTAAAA
The DNA here is from genome assembly GCA_004026745.1 of Myrmecophaga tridactyla. Classification (NCBI taxonomy): domain Eukaryota; kingdom Metazoa; phylum Chordata; class Mammalia; order Pilosa; family Myrmecophagidae; genus Myrmecophaga; species Myrmecophaga tridactyla. The sequence goes on from PVIY010021764.1 coordinate 2,497, forward strand.
TTATGCCTTGGGAGGAATGGCAGAAATGAGCTCCTTATAACACCAACTCAGTTAGCTGAGTGAGTTCTTCTAAAAGGGAAATAAAGATTATATAATACAAGAGGGTCAGATCTCTCTGTTATCACCCCATTTAAGGAGCAGTCTAGGTACATATTTTAAGTAAAAATAAATAGAAGTACCGCGGGGTGGAGATACCTGCTTCAGGCTCAGGCTCCCAGCTCTGGCCTTAACGACTGGGCCTGGCCGGGCTCACCATGCAGGACCCGGCCCTGAACCGTGGGCTGCGGGCCAGGCCGCCCTCACGTTCGCTCCTGGGACCAGCTGCTGTGAGAGCCCCATGCTCATGCAGTTTACGCATCTTCCTGCAGAGGCTGCTTGGCATCGTGGCCTTCAGCACACTGATGCTGAAACGCTTCAGAGAACCAAAGCATGAGTGCCACCCACAGAGGACATGTTTTTTTATGACACTTCCAAACAAGCCATAGGAATGCTGTCCATCCACTTTGCAAATGTATATTTGGCAGATCTCACCCAGGAGGACACTTGTTCACTGCACCGCATCCATTTCCTCCCAGAAGCCCCCGTGGGCATGCTGCTCATCTACATGAGCGGGCCTGTGAGCTGAAAGCATCTTGGCGGAGTGGCAAAAATGGGAGGCCATACATTCTGGTAAGCATGGAGCCCGCTGCAGTGCCAAGTCTGGGTCGGACAGTGTGCTCTGAACATTGTGATCATGATTTCTGAAAAATCCATCGTCTTCACTGACAATACTCTAGTGGGAAAAGGTAGCCCCCCACCCCCACCATTGAAAACTCAGATCTGAAACTGGCCAGTCATGCTGACTGTCCCCTTCTTTGTCAATGCTTTGATGTTTTGGTAGTCAACAATTTCCTCATGAGAAAGGGAAGATGAAAGCCAAACTAGAAGAAAGAGGAATCCACCAAGGATTGGGGGCAAGGTGTGCTACAGAGAGGATGCCTCCCATGAGAAGTCTGAGTCTGAGCTCCTGATTTCACCTAATGATGAGATGGAGTACAGGAGGACCTCGGCTACTGACGCCCCTAAAGCCTGTGAAGAAAAAGAAGCACTGCTTCAGGCTCCCCGTATGACCCATCCCTATGCTGGAGGTGACAGGTTGGAGTCCAGCCAGCCGCTGGGTCAGCAAATGGTCATCCTGCAGTGCTGTCCTCTCCCTCCTCACTCTGCCCCTCCTCTTCTACCTCTGCTCCTCTTGTCTCTGCCCACTCCCAAGCCCCTCCCAGAATACTGATGCTTTAAAAGAAGGAAGATGAACCAACACCAAGGGGGCTGTGGGCAGTTGGAGGATCAAAATTCAGTTGCACTACAAACACTGACTGAAATATACATGCACGGAGCTTTGTTTGTTGTTGTCCCAAACTGAGTTGCGAGGGACCCAGAAGCCCCTGTCCTTTGTCTCATGCACACATATAGATTGTGGGCGTCCCCTTACAACAAGGCTGTGGGGAGTGTAAAAAAAAAGTCACCCATTGACCAAGTTGGAACCGATATGCTTTCTTACTCAAAATGGCTTTTGTAACTGTTGTTTTCTAAAGCCTATTTTATGAGCTAACATCTTTTGAGTATGCTGATTATTTCCTACTAAGTACCTACGGGACTAATGAGCAAAACAGACTTTTAAGTCTTCCGTAAGCTGTTTGACTTTCATATTTTTAAGTTATATTTTCATACTATTTTGTTATTTTAAGTTTTATTTATACTATGGTATTTAAAAATCCCCAGAGAAATAGGTTTGTTTGCCTTTTGTGGGTTGTGAATTGTTGTTGGGAAGAGAAAGTGAGAAGTTTTTTGTTTGGAATATTGTTAGGTTATCTCCTCCAATGAGGTGAGGCAGATGGTCCTGGGAGGAGCGGAGATTGGCTGTTATGTGAAATCTACAAGCCCAGCATTCTAGAAAGATCAGGCCTGAGCATGAGGCTGCAGGTCTCAAGGAGCTGAGTGGCCCAGTGTGTGTGGAAAAGGAAAGCTTTGCCCAGGGGCCTGCAAGTTCTTTGGCATTTCTGCTGGCAGGTTAGAGGTCTTGGTCCTTATAAACTAAACCTGTCCGAAAAAGGAGCCTAAGATGTTGTGCCGGTTCACTCCAGTATGTTCCCTCCTCTCTTCAGAGCCTCCAAACCTGGACTTCCCACGCAGTCTTAGCCTCCTGGCCTCCCACTGTTGTGGTTCAAAAACAGTTTCTTGGCCAACTCCAGCACCCTGGTGCCTGTGAGCTTAGTGTTAACCACTCACTATGCACAGCAGTCTGGAGAGCACCCACCTCACCAAAGTGATGCTGTTTTTTACACCCTTCAAACTTGTGGGGTGACTGGGGATGGGGTGGGTCTAGGTGAGAGAACCGACTCTAGATCCAGAGGCAGGACCAGATGCTTCTAGGTCTGTCTCGATGGCACCACTCCTCAACACAGGCACAGACCCTTGTGGTTTGGGGAATTTGTCAAATAGCAGGAGAATGTGCAGAGGCCTCCTGAAGCACCTTTTCCTGCTGTAAAGCCTTGTACAAGGTGCAAGGTAACTATACTTAGCTACTGTGTGAGCTGGGAGCCAGACAGCCTAGGCCTGAAGCAAGACAAGTGCAGGGGAACACAATCTACTCAGAACCTTCGTTTTTAGCTGTACCTAAAAACATGCTTTCTTTCAGCACATTGGGTCTCAATTGTGGTGTGTGAGCAAGCAGTAAAACCAGCACCCTGAGACTGTCCTCTGCTGTTCCAACAGTCCCATCTGTCCCCATGGTCCTGGAGCAAAGCATGTTGAGGCTTTCTTGGTACCCCTTCCTCCAAGAGTCTGGGAGCTGAAGGGCTGCAAGATGCTGCGACCTGTGGCTATGCAGCACAAGGTGGCTCTACTAGTGTCGCCGTCCATGTGGCTGGAGAAGAGAGGCCCGGGTGATGTGTGAAATTGACATCTACCTCAGGTCATGAATTGCTTCCACTTTCATATCATCTCTTTATCACTTCTCCCCCAACCTATGGCTACATTACTGGGTCTTTCCCTACTGATTCTCTAGTGGGGAAGAGTGGCTGGCACCAGGTCTTTATGAATCGCAATTGGGAAGACTGGGCCTGACCTTGTTCCCTGGTAAGGCGGTCGGCCCCCCTCGGAGCATCACTGACCCTTCTCACTTCTCCCCTCCTGTTTCATTTTGATTTGAACAGCCTGTGCACATAGCTTCTTCCACCCTCCTAGAATGCAGAGTCAGAGGTTCATTTTCACTGTTTAGTTCCTAATGTTTCTAAACAGGGGACAGAAGACAGGGGAGCTATAACCTGAAAGATGAAAACCATGTTCTACAGATCTTTGATGACCTTTTCATCTCAAGGCTCATCCTAGTACCTAATGAGAAGTAGGTCTGGGGACAAAGAGGCAAAAAGTGACTAGTAATTTTTTCACTGTAGCCACCTTTTCAATAAGGGCTTTAAATTTCTGCGCTGCCATTGTGCAGCCAGCTAACCGGGAGATGGATCTCTAACAGTCTGATCATAGAGGGCCTCATGGATCTGGCTTTATTTTCCTCATGCGTGCAAGCACACACACACACACACACACACACATACACGTACACACACACAAATGTGGTCTATTCCCCAAAAGTGTCTCCTGCAGTAACTGGGGGCTTTTCTGTGGAACAGATAGAGAAGGCCATGGGCACAGCATTTTCTTGAGCTGTCTTCCCTCATGGGGATGAGTTTTTTCCACCACCTGCTTCAAGGTGCCTTTCGAAGTGCAGCTCTTCCCCCAGCCAAATGGCCTAACTGGGTAGGCTGAGGCAAGCAGCACCAGGTTTGAGGAACAATGGGACACTGACTGGATACTAACAAATTATGTTTGTCCAAATCTGGACCTTGGCCAAGCCACCTATGACAGAAACTTCCAAGTCAAGGTCATGAACCAGTTTCTGGTAACCGGTGGAAATGGCAAGGAGGTAGGGGATTGGTATTGCTGTTGTTTCCTTTTGTGTCAATGGAATATTGACAGGAGCCAGGGAGGATGTTAATGAAACCCTGGGCAAGTGGCTTCCTGGGCCCTTCAGCACGAAATGTGTGAGTTGAAGGTCCGTGGCTCATCAGTTAGCCCTCGGGCACACTGGTAGCCTCCTGCCTACTCTTTAACTTGTGCCCCTGACTGACTTTCTGCCACGGGGAGTCATGCATCATTGTTGACCTGCCATCCTCTTTCTTCAGGGAAAACATGGAAAAGTTCAAATCCAAGTGGTACCTTCCCTTAGGCAGTATAGGCCTGGAGGCTACAACCTAGAGTCCACGTCTGAAGGCTACCCAGGACCACTGGAAGGAGCAGTGCCAGCCAGCAGCCACATGCCTTTGCCCTCCTGACTGCAGTTCACTGGCCTTCCTGCAGCCAGGCCCACATAGGTAGTGCTGGGAACTTCCCACTGGCCAGAGGAGCCACACTGCAGGGAGAAGGGCAGGCTTTTAGGAGTTACCCATGCTTCCAGCTAGGAACAGAAAGTTCTTTTACCCCATAAAAGCAGCTCTGTCCTTTGCTTCCAGTGAGGTACATTTGGTCTGACTTGGTGTTCTAGTTTGCTAGCTGCCAGAATGCAAGACACCAGAGACAGACTGGCTTTTAATAAAAGGGGATTTATTTTGTTAGTTCTTCAGAGGAAAGGCAGCTAACTTTCATCTGAGGTTTTTCCTTATGTGGGAAGGCACAGGGTAATCTCTGCTGGCCTTCTCTCCAGGCCTCTGGGTTCCAACAACTTCCCCAAGGTGATTTCTTCCTTCATTTCCAAAGGCCTGGGCTGAGCTGCTTGTGCTGAGATGAGGTATGCTGAGCTGCTTGGGCTGTGCTACCTTGAGCTCTCTCACTTAAGCACCAGCCAATTAAACCAAACATCATTCATTGCAGCAGGCACACCTCCTAGCCAACTGCAGATGTAATGAGCAACAAATGAGGCTCATGTATCATTGGCTCATGTCCACAGCAACAGAACTAGGTACCTTCACCTGGCCAAGCTGACAACTGAACCTAACTACCACACTTGGGTGTCAGCACCTGGAGCCTTTGGATTGGTTGGTGGTTTTGGTTATTTTAATTTTACTTTTCTCTTCACGAAGTTTGACAAGTCAGATCTATGTGAACAACACCATGGCCCACTTCTGCCGCCCTCCCAGTGGTGGTATTTAATTGGTGTTATGATTCACAGAAACACATTTTGAAATGGAAGGGAAGATGATGTGCATACATTGTAAAATGGTTTCGATAAAGTTGGACATCTTATTATAGTTTATAAAAAAAGAAAAATAAATAAATGGAAAATAACTACATATCTCACATTTACAATTATTCTAATTCTAATTTTGATTTGAGGCTTAATTCCTGAACTAGATTGAGCTCTGTAAAGGCAGGGACCATCCTGGTCCATCTCATATCCCCAGAATCAAGGGTAATACTACCTAGTACCCAAATGATACTCAACATTTGTTGGTTGAATAAATATGCTTTGTGAAATATAAAATCCCATAATGGTTCTTGGGTCTGCAAATAGTCAGTGCTGATCTCCTTTATCTACGTTATAAAAGAATAAGCTGTTCTCTCTGTTCTGATCTGCAAAACAGAAAGTGATTCTATAGAACAAAATAGTTTTTACATTACAAAGTAATCATGGTACCTGATGATTCCAATTGTGGATATGTTTAAAACAATCTCTTGTTAATGCAATACAAGAAATCTATAGAGTTGTCTCCAATGCCTTCCAATTAAAAATCAGTTTTCGATTACTATTTTGATGTCTTTCAGATACCTTTTGAATTTTCCTTTCTACACACAAGTGCTTACAGATACATTAGATAATGTTTTAGAGCAGGAAGATCCTAGTACCATACCCTCATTTTCTAGATGCCTCCAAAGATAATCACATTTGAAAGGTAGCCATATGTGGACATCTTCTGTAAATCTCCTGAGATACTTTTAAAGGTAGAAGTAACATAACTGACCTTTAACAATATTCAGAAAAGATGAGGAAGGTGCAGTGCTTCACAGCACCTGCCCGTGCACACAGGCCCAGGTGGATGCTCCAGTTCCCCCAAGCAAGTAGTTCTAAATTCATTTTTTCATTCAACAAGTATTTTTAAGGGCCTTCTTATGACAGACACTATTCTAGGGTCTTGGGATACAACAGTGAACAAAACAAAGATCACTAACCATGCAACACCAATAATTTAACCAGAAGAGGAAAACTGAAAGAACATCAGTCCATTTTAATAGAACCAGAAACTGTAGTGCCCCAGAGAGCTTTAAGATCATTAGGCCAGTGCTTCAGCATCATCAGGAGGGCGTGTTAAAACTCAGATTGCTGGACCCTGCTCCCAGAACTTCCATTTCAGTAAGGTCTCAAGAGGGCCTGAGAATCATCATTTGTAACAAGTAATAATGTAATAATGTTGATGCTGCTGATCCAGGAACTACACTTGAAGAACCACTGGCCTAGTTCAAAGAAAGTTAGTGGCTTGTCCAGAGCCACAAGTGATATTCAAGAGCAGCACCAGATTTAGTTTCTTCTGGTCCCGCTTTCTAATAGGACACAGAGTCATCTACTCCCTTAGAGCAAACATTTCTGAAAGAAAAACAAGGAGGTTTTTAGCTTTAGGTCTGAGCTGAAGAAAACCAGAACAGCATTGATCACTAAACACTGACATAAAAATTAACATTAAAGTTAGAGGGCTTGTTCCGTATTTGGAAAACATCTTTCACATGTCTAAATGCCACACTTAAAAGAATGCTTTCCTCTGAGGGCTTTTATTGCGAGGGTCAAGTTCAGCCCAACTGAACACAATTTATTTTAAAAAGCCCATTAACTAGAAGTGTATACACCAAAAGATAAATAACATTGAAGAAATTTTTAATAATTTTACAGTCTTTTTGTGCTAACTACGTTTTCTAAAATTTCTACAATAAACATAAATTTCTTTTGCAATAAGGAAACCAAAAAGTCAATTTCATCAGAAAGTAGTTCTAATTTTATTAAAAAAACTTTCAATTAAAGCCTCTATAAAAATCATTAATTGATATACTGCATAATTAGTACTGGATGTTTTTCCCAGTACATAGTTATTTAAATGATTTATTTTAGCATTTTAGACTAAACCTGTGTGGATTTTTAAAAAATATGGTTTTGCAATATTAATATAAGTAAAGGAAAAACATCCTTGAAATATGTCTGATTTTATTTAAACAAAGAGAACAACAAAAACAAACCTAGGATCATTTGAACAGGTGCATAAAAATCACATTTACTATTACTGTACATAGTAATTGTTTCTGTCTACACTGTTAAGTTTCAACAAATGAATGAGCGTGCTTCTAATTCTTGCAAATTAAGAAAGCAAAAATGGTATGATTATATTTCTTTAATGAAAAATAAACTTCTAAGTTTGGAAAAATTATAGGGCATTCTTTACTTATACAAAGCCACACAGCTATATGCCTGGGAATGCCAAGGAGAGTAAGATATCCCAATCCTGTTCTTAACCCTCACCTGTTATCTTTCTTTATTACTAAAGTTCACAATTCAGAAATAGAACTAGTGTTTAGAAACATAATGTGCTCAAGGGCAGTAATTAAAACAGAATGAATTCGAGAAAATCAACTGCCTTACAAAAATAGATTTATTCTCTTATTCAACAAAAATTCCTGAGCACATCTTAAAACCTAGACTGCTTAATTACAAGTCACTTTTAAGGAAAATAAATTTGTTATATATAATTTATAGCCAATTCTCAAAATCAGCCGCCAAAACAGAACTCCCTATATAGAAATACTAATTGTTATTTATTGAACACTTGCTAGGTACCCATCATGTAACAAACACTTGACTTGTTCTCATTTAATCACCAGATCCACCTTATGAGCTAAGTACTGCTATTAATCATTGCACAGATAAAGAAACAAGCACACAATCGTGATGTAATTTTTCCAAAGTCTCACAGCTAAGTTGAAGATCCAGGATCCAATCATATTCAAGCTATAACACTTTAGCTGAGATCTTTAACCCTTGGCTCAATCATGGGTTTATGTTCGAATAACATATTTTTCACCTTTTAGAAAACTGAATTATTTTTTTTTTTTGCCAAGTAGCATTTGAACGAGTATCAGTAATGAAAAATCGTGAAATGTAGGCAGTTTTACAAAATACAGTTTCAAAAATCTTTGTACATAAAAATTCATACACAATTTACAAGTTATTCTTTTAGTATACTTTAGCACAGAGACTTGACAACCAGCTGTGTTAAAATCGCACCGGTATTAAGAGGGGAGAAGGAAGATTTTTAGCTGCTCTTGAGTTTTGTTTTTTGCAACTAGGGAGCTAGAATATCAACGGAATAAGGTGAAAGATGGAAATCAAATGCTTTGCGACTTCTTCCGCTACAAAAATAAAAGGCTTGGGCTTGGGTGCAAAGGCCTGCGGCGTCAACAAGACCGCGTAACAAGTCTCTCTCGGTACACCTCCGCTTAGGCTCAAGACCGACCCAGCTCCACCGCTCCCCGCCCGGTATGAAGCCTTCCCTGACGGCCCGATCCTCGCTCCATACCAAACCCTGCTTAAGTTCTGCACGGCACTGAACCCCGCGCCAGCTTCCAGAGGGGAGGAGGAAGCTCGAGGCGCAACGTACAGGACACGATGGGAAAGGGGATGTAGGAGAAACGGGGGGAATGGGCGACTCGCGGGCTCCTTACCGAGCTCAGTGCCCCGATTGTGCGCGGACATCGCGGGAGTTGCCGAGCTGTCGGCGCGCGGATGCCCCCTCGGCCAGCCCTTCCTCCTTCCGGCCCGCCCCGCGGCCTCGACGCGCCCGCCCCGCCCCCTGCCCTCTGGAGGTGGAGCCGCAGCCCTTGGGTGCTTGAGCAAGACCTCAGGCCTGTTCCAAGCTCTTCATTGAGTTCACTTATAAGGTGTTTAAATATATATATATATATTTAATATACATAAAAATAATCCTAATTTAGCTACCCATAAGAATCAGGGCAGCCTCCTAAAGCAAATATTTCAGCGACATACCTGATGAGAATTTTTCTAAAAAGTTTAAAATTGACCTGTGTCACCGATCTGGAATTAATCTCTACAATTAAAAAGCATGTTAAACTGAGAGCATTTAATTATTGGATCCCTGCCAACCAAAGAACATCTAGAACTCAGATTCTACAAAGCTTGCAAACACTATGATTACTTTCCAGAAACCTACACCTTCCCAATGGGTTCCTAGGCCAGGTATGTCCTGAAATAGAGGGTACAGCCTCTCTCCACAACATCAAGTAGTTCCAGCCCCCTGTCCCGTATTATCAACAGCCCTTTCAACAAGAAAATGTTAGAATAGGCACAGTCCAGTTACCCCTAAAGATAGGGAAAAAGATCAAAAGAGAAGGTGGAGTTATAACACAGAAGATAGGATTTAACAAATGAGTGTGACTGCTGAATCATTATATTGATATTAGTCTCCAGTGTCTCCAAGCAACTAGAAGGAAAAACCTGAAACTGTGGCACTAACCCATACCAAACTGAAATCTGTTCTATAACTAATTATTTTGGTGTGCTTTGAAATTTGTTTTCTATTTTATTTTCCACAATAAAAAAAAAGTTAATGGTGATAAAATGCAAATAAGTTTCTTTAATGGAGAAAGGTTCCTAAAATTCACTTTATGAAGGTTCGTTTTAAATCTATTACTTCCGAACATTATGAACTATCCTCAAGGTAAGGCCTATCAAAGATCTATGTTGTTGTACATTAGAATTGTCCAAGGGTTTTTTCCTAATGCAGATTTCTAGGCTCCACACAAACCCTACTGAATCAGAATCTTTTGGGCCTGGGATTCTTTATTTTTAACAAATTCCCTCAAAGGAAATTTATACAAAATAAAGAACAAATCTAGGGCAGAGGAAAGTAAACCAGTATTTATAGCCCAAAGTGGCCATCATAGAATAAAACTATATTTAAAGTGATTAATAAGTATTGCATTTTTTCCTTAAATCCATGCAAATTTTCTATTTCCTTGAAGCTAAACTCATTGGGAAATCACTTTTTTGAAATTCAGGTATCTCATCTATAAAATGGTGATAATATCTACCTCATTGGGTCATTGGGAGATATTTAAAAGCAGATATTTAAAAACCATTCAGAAAGCCTAGCACCTAAAAAATACTGGTTCCATTTCCTTATTCATCCTTATACTAAAACCATTTTCCACTTGACCAAGTTCCAGTTTTTCATTAAATATGTAAAGTGGTTCGACCTATAAAATATTATTACTGTTCATTAGCTATCATTAGATGCATACTTAAGCATTGTTTCCACAAATTTGTTAAATGCCTCATTGTTTCTCCAAGAACTCTATGGATTTTTTTTTTTTCTATTGATCTTAAAATCACTGTTTCTACATCACACTGACAGCTGGGTATTCCCATATACAAGAGATGCCAACTCTCTATCTGAGAATGTCCTTGCACCATTTTTTCTTCAGGTATCCCCCCAGTATAAGAGACTAACATATATTATAATTTATATAGTAACCCAATAGGCATCATTTTTTAGTTATTTGAATATATTAATCCTCCAGGGTTTAAAACATAAACAAAGTACCCACTACAGAAATATTTCCCTTTGGACTGCCTTTTCAATTCTCATTTTGTTGTTGCTCCCTTCTGAAAAATTACATTCATTTTTTCTTCCGTATAACATGTTGGTCTCCAAGAGGAAAAGACAGCTAACTTAGTAATTGCACTGAATTTGGACAACTATGAAAAATGTAACTTGTATATTATAAAGTGTACTAATCTGGTGTTAATTTATAGCTATTAAAAAAGTGTTAGAATTTTACTCTCAAGAGAATTGACGAGCTATACTCAATCCTGGATTCCTGGAAGAAACCCCTGGATGACACTAAAACTGATAAGATAATGAAGGAGGTAAACTACTAAAATTAGGTAGAAATTTAGGCTATCATGACCTAACGGAAATTATGACAGAGAGGAAGATCCAGAGAAATAGGGAGTGGGTAGAGATGACATTGCATGCTATAAGCCAATTCCCCAGCAATTGGGTCTCAGGCAAGCTGAGGCTGCTTGTGAATTCACTGCAGAGGAAAAAGGCTTTGAGTAGGAATAAAGTGAAAGTTTCTGCCATGTGGAGAGGAAGGCTTGCTGCAAGTGGGATAACCAGGAAATAGTCTTCCAGGTCTGACATGCTTAGTGCTAATTTAGGGATTTAACAAGTCTTGAGTACTTATAACATACCAACCACCTCTCTAGGCAATGGGAGTATGCAGAAAATAAAAAAAATCATGCAAGATAAATTCAGATAATGGTAAGAACTATGAATAAGGTAAGCCAAAGTAGTAAGTGATGAGAGACAGACAAAGGGCTTCAGGCCAGAAATCAGACAAAACGAGCCACCAAGGCTAGAGTATAAGCAAATGAGAAACCAAATGTCATAGGCAAGGACTTTATCATAGTAAATAATATAAAGGAAAGTCACTAAAGATTTAAACGAAACAATAACCTGGCCTCTACAAAGCCTAAAGCACTTTGCTACTGCATAGAGAATAGATGAAATGGTGGATGGGGCTAGACAAATAGGAACAAAAAAGGAGCATTTAGAAAGGCAGTGCGAGACTGAGAAATAAAGAAAGCCTGATCTAAGCTAAAGAAAGCCTGATCTAAGCTGGCAACAATGGAGATGGTGCAAAATGAAGAAGCCGCAGGGCTTGCTTATGTTAAGTAGATACAGGGATATGAGAATGGACCCCAGGATTTGTATTTTAGTTTGAACAAAGTAGGTATAATGTAGTGCCAGTTACTGGAATGGAGATGAGCAAAAGAAGCAGGCGTGGCTGAGAAATCATATTTGTTTTAATAAACCTGAGATAATCATTAAAAATGAAGGTGTAACACTCTAATTCTGGTGCTCAGATAGGGAGGATAGATATATAAGTTAGGAAGATAAGAGAGGATACTAAATACCCTAACCCTGGGCAATTTTTTTCTGTGGATAAAGTAGAACACAGCCCAGACCTGAGGTCAAGCTAAGGACAAAACAGCAAGTATTAAGAAGTAAATATTTTGAGGTAAAGTATAAGAACACCAAAAGTATGACTTCATAGAAGTGAAAAAATAAAAGTACTTCTTAATCAAGGAACTAGACAACTACTGAATATTGCTGAAATCTTAAAAAGATGAAGACACTGCATTATAAATATGCAAAGCACTGGAGACTGACAAATGCAGTTTCAGCAGATATATAAATTCTACTGTAGGATTCTACCATTACAAATATGGTAGGCGGAGTAATGGTCCCTTACACCCTCAAAGAAATCCACATCCTAATTCCAGAATCTGTCAATAAATATGTTAATTTATATAGTAAAAGGTATTTGAAAATCTAAGTTAGGGATCTTGAGTGGGAGATTATCCTGTATTATCCTGCTGGGCCCAACCTAATCACAGAGGTCCTTACAAGTGAAAGAGGAAGGCAGGAGATAGTAAGATACTTGAAGATGCTAGGCTGTTGGCTTTGAAGATAAGATGGAGGAAGGGAGTATGAGCCAAGGAATACTGGCCTCTAGAAGCTGGAAGGCAGATTCTCTTCTAGAGCCACCAGAACTTAAAATAAGTTTGTGATAATTTGTTACCACATTAATAGGAAACCAATACACCGGGTATACCAAAGAGTGGTTGCTCCCACATCCAGCCAGGTGGGCTGTGTACCCAATATATATTAGGCTATAAAGAAGCTATTCAACAAGGTTACTCTTACAAATTAAACTAGTAAAATATATAAAAACATGTTCTGAATTACTAAAACAAAAGTAACCAACAATCAAGAGCAACTCCATTTAGTCTGGCAAAAGCTGAAACCTAAAACTCAACTGAGGAACCAATATCTAATTAGAAGCTAAAAGCCTGAGAAATTGACTTTTATGATTCCAATCTGGTACATATAAATCTCAACTTTATAGACAGTAAATCAAAATTATGCTGCAAAGCAGAGGACCAGACATGTAGCAAGTTGACATAAAAGTATCGATACCCTACAAGACCCTGTGTGCACCTCCCTATGACATATCTCTCTTGGCCCTTTCTAAGGCTGCCATAGTTTACAGTGCTTTCTTCTGATAACCACAAATCCTCAAAATCTCTTATTCTTTGGTCCTAATTTTGGAGTCATTTATAAGATGAATAAGGAGAGAAAAAGCAAACTGGCAAGGTTATCAATTTGTCTAAAGTATTTACAAATTACAAGTTTAATGTTCCCTTTTTAAAAAATTACAAGTCTAAATTGAATTGACCCAATTTATTCAATTGTTGGCAAAAGATTTCTGAATGCTATCTCAACTTAAATAATGAAGAAAAATAAAATTCAATACTTCTTAAGACAATGCAGGTCCATATTTATACCATTTTTATAAAAATATTCCTATCTGTATAAAGACAGAGAACTATGTGCATTAATGTACACTTGATTTGATACAGTTATAACGCAGAAAAAACTTTCTGGCTATTTCCATTCATAAAATTAAAATCTATCAATTTTTCCCAAGAAACAAAACACTGTCTTGTTTTAGAGGCATTTTATTTAGATAACTAAAAACAATTAGATGTTCAGAAGCAGTATACAATGAAAAGAGAAATCAAACCAATTGCTTTATCATGTATTCCCTCTTCTTTACAACTAAAGCAAAAAGGCTTTCTGCTCTAAGGGAAAAGTCAGAAAAATAGGCCATTATATATTTTTCTCCATAATAACATAAACAGCTACAAGAAATCTAATAAGAGAAATTGGATGTTGGCTTGCACATAGTCATTCAAAAAGACAGTAGGCTGGTCATTACTACAAGAGCATTACTCCACCTGCGTTCTTCTGATACTCTTTAGAGTTTTCACTTACAGGTAACACCACATTAGTTAGTTCCAGCACTGGAGCTAATTGATATTCCCCATTATTTACTGCCCATGTTTGCCTTGAGCAGAGAGTAACTCTGGAAGGCTGATGCACTTCTCTGCTTGCTTGTTTTAGTCCATAAGTTTATACTATCTGTGGCATATGCCTGATGCTCAGGCCTTAATTTCAGGAGTTGAACTATAGATGGAATCTGAATTCTCTGAAGCAATCTCCTCTGCAATTATAAGACAGAAAATCACATTAGTCAACTTAAAGGAAAGAAACAAATCTACATTTATGTGTCATGAAGGACTAAGTTCTCTAAAACATGCAGTGGTGAGAGTCAGTGTACATGCTGTTAACAGCAATAGATAGTCTGGTCAATGAATAAAGAGTCATGTATTTTACCCATTAGACTCTTTTATAGCATAACTATAAGCCTTCTAAAGTCCCCTCTTTTCCTTAAATCTTGTACATTCTGGGCTAAATTTTCAATGACTCTTGCTAGCCAATACAAGTGAATTAAAGTCATATGAGTTTTTGAAAGATCTGGCCCCCTCCTTTAATTCGTCCAACTTAAGACAAAATTAAATAATCAGGGCATTATAATTTTTAATTCTAGATTTGAAAAAGAACACTTGGTATGCAATAAGTACTTAATAAAATATAAAAATATTCAGTGATTCAATAAAAATGAATGAGCTGATTAACAATAAAAAAATTTAAGGAAAGCTCAAAGTAGGTCAATGTAAATCCCCTTCCCCAGCCTTCCCCAAAATCATGCCTAGGTTCTCATGCCACAAATATGGAATTTTCCATATTATACATACTCTGCAATCTAATAAAATTACCAAACCTTATCAATTCTACCCCTTAAATGTCTCAACTCCATCCTTTCTCTGCTCTCACTGCCATTCTCTTAGTCAAAATCACATGATCTGCCCCCCTAACTGGGCCACTTTGAATATCTTCCCACTACAATTCTTTTTTCAAAATGAAGCCAAGTCAATCTTTTAAATTCAAATCTAAATTAATTATTTCTCTGCTTAATATTCAAAAGCTTTTCACTGTTCTTAGTATAAAGCTCGCAGTTCTAATGCAACCTATTAGGGCCCTGATTGATCTAGCTTCTCCAGTCTCATTTTGCTATAACTATAACTATAATTATAATAAAGTAATTCTAGTTCCATATAAGCTATGCTCCCTCTTGCTTCTGAGGTTTTAATAGGGTTGTTATTTTTCTTCCTGCTGTGATCTCTTCAGTCCTGTCCCTACTAACACCCCACCTCATAACCCACTTAACTCACTGCTCATCCTTCAGGTCTGTTTAAATGTCATTTCTCCAGGAAGCCTACCCTGATTCCCCAGAATAGACAGCATCTGACAATTATAATAATTTGTTTTGTTTAATTATTTGTTTTAGTATTTGCCTTCTCAGACTCTAAGTTCTAAAAGTAAAGTGTCACATCAGTTTTTCCCAGGCTATATCCTTAGTTTCTACTATGCAGTAGGATATTTAAATGTTTTATAAATGTTGAATAAAAACATCCTAAACTTTCATTATTTAAATAGGTTCATATTTAATACATTTCTTTTGGCAGTAACACTTCTAGTCAATCTTAAATCCCCAGGACTCTACAAAAGCCAATTTATTAAATTAATATTCTACCTAGCTCCTCTTCTGTTGTCTCTGGAAAACTGATCTTCGGCTTTGCCAGTTCACCACTATCTTCTTCTATGAAAAGAAAAGCAATGATGATTACATAAATTACAGTATTACAAATAATTTCTAATATTTAATAAGCACAGACTCATCCAGGTCATGAGCTTAAAAAACATATAGGAATAACACCTTTTCAATAATTGTGATTCTGAAATATCATGTCTTTCTTTAAAAAATTACTTTTAGGTCCATACAGCAACAACATTGGGATCAGTATCTAAGTACTTTTTATTAAAAAACATGCCTACCTTAATGGTGAGGACCAGTGAGCAATATTATTCAGAGATTAGGTACATTTACTTGAATAGTACTTATAAATTCTTTATGTTGTCCTTCAGCAAATTTTGAATTAAATCCATTCTATTCACCAAATGAGCCAGTGTAAAAGTTTAGGAAAAGAAGAGATTGTACCCCCCCAAAAAAATTTAAACAAAATAAAACAGTGGCCAATTCATAATCATGGCTTTTCTTTGCTTAAATCCTACTATATAATTAAAAACTACAGGAGACACAAACAATGAAATAGGATCAATGACCAAAGAATGACACAAAATCATGCAGCTTAATTTGATAAATTTGAATGAAAATTCTTACCAGGAAGCACACATTTCCAAAGGCCATATGTTTTTCCTACCACAGTTTGCCATAATCTCAATGTTCCATCTTCAGAACCACTGGCATACAGTTCTCCATCAGGACTAAATCTCACACAGTGAATAGGACCAAAATGCCCTTTGTAGGACTCTGAAAAAGGAGGGGGAGGGCATTAGATATTTTAGATATTTAACTATTAGATAATTTAATATTTAATTATTAGATTAAGTATTGATGCACTAGAGAAAATACTTTCCATATTATTGAAGAGATACAAAATTCATAAGGGTAAAAATTAAAAATTATATTTTATTAAAAATAAAGTAATTCCCAACCCAAAGTGATGAGAATGTCTACCATTTCTCTGTATTCTGTAAGATCTTCCCTTTCTAATTATAACATAGATTATGGTATCAGGTTGTCTCTCTAAAAAAAGAAAATGAACCATCACTTCCCATTAAGGATGGCAGAGAACGGGTAAACCAAGTACCCTGAAATTCTACAGAAAGCAGATCTAAAATCTTATCAGTTCTAATTCCAATTTTCATATCTGTAAGACTCACTGCCTATTTAGCAGGGAATCAGTTCTTATGACTACTGAGAGTCACCAGATGGCGCTCTTTCACACTCTTTGCCTTTTAATTTCCTACTTGGTTATTTAGGTCCACTGGTCATTCAGCTACACAGAATATTAAAATCTAGAATCACACTGAGATTAAACATCTCCATCTATGAATACAGTGAGAAAATGTACTGACCAACAGTACTGTTGTTTTGTTTAAGTCATAATGTTATTTACGAACCTTTGTCATTTACTTTGAAAGTTCTTTACTAGACTAGTGCTCCTAGGCTCCTGATCTATTTCTATGTCTGTTCAACTCAAGAGTCTCCCTGCACCTTCTGTGACCAACTCTGTCCAACCAGAAAATAGGAAAGTTATCAAGAGAGTCGAAGAGCATGTGGTTTTGGAATAAGAATAGCTGGATTCAAGGTCCAGTACACACTAGCTCTGACGTCAGGCAAATGCTTCAGTTTTTCCATATTTAAGGAAGATAAAGTATGGGACCAAAACATTCTAAAACTTTGAAATCTGGAATTAAATAAAAATGATGGAAAAACCTCTTATTCAAAGGTAACTTAAATTCAAGCCATAAAAAGTAAACTATAAGCAATTAAAATAGATTCTACAAGTCCATTTACCAACATTCCACGTAGGCAAACAAATTCATCAATTTTCCCTAAGAAACAAAGCATAAAATTGTCTCTTTGTGTATAATTCTAACAAGATTAGTTTTGGGGGTGGTAAAGCAGGACAGCTAGACACAGACAAAAGCAGTAACAAAAAATGACATGAAAATTATAACTGAATACACTGGTTCAAAAGCAAAACTATGTGAAGCTAAAAGTAAATTCTGAGAGCTACATATAACTATATAAAATACCTGGTCCAGGTAACTGTGAATTTAGGATGTGCATTAACTTCAAATTAATCCTACATGCCTTACTCTTTCTCTTTTATAAGGACTGCTATCATGAAAATGGAAGCAAAAAAAACAAAACAAAACTAACAAAAAATGCCCCCAAATACGTGAAAAAAGAAAAAAAAAACCTTTCCACTTCAGATTTCTGAAGGTATCCCTGTAATATACTACTGGTGATTTTTGTTTCCACACTATGTTCTACAAGCCTGCACCAAACTTTGGAATACACAATTCTCTTTGCATTCTGCTTAATATATGGGAATTTGATGTGAACCTTGCATCCCCACCCTCCAAAAAAAAAAAAACCTGAAAAATCACATTAGAGTACAGAGCGAACCTCAGCCAAACAATGAACTTAAGTTAAAGGTAAAAAATGAGTTCAGCTTATGTGTTTAAAGTTCTACAGAAATTTCTATCCAAAATAGATATAAATTCTTAATAGTTCTTCACTTGGAATAGCAAGCTTTAGCTAGCCAAAAACTTTGCTCTCAGCATGTTATATACATAGGTAAGACATTAATTACTGAAACTGAACACTTGATAACACTAACTACATCATGTTAAGGAAGAGAAAAGAAGAACTTACCTAATTCTTCTCCACTATTATAATCATACTTATAAAGTTTAAAATCTTCACCACCTGCAACAAGAAATTCTTTCTCGGGATGAAGAGATGCAGAATTGATGGTTGCAGGAGCTTCAAAGGATTTAATTGGCTCCAAACTGGGAAAAAAAAATTAAATAATTTACATTTTGAGTACTGCATAAGTAATACAATTCAAAAATCAATTATATTTAAACTTTCTAAATTCTGAAATCCAAGGTACAATGAAATGTTCATTGAGCAAACAAACTTAAAAAAACATAAAAAGCTCTAAAAGTATTTGCAAAAAAGTTCTATGCCCAATTGAGTTCATCCCAGGAATACAAAGACAGTTTGATGTAAGGATATTCACATTTTGTGCAGTAGATATTTCCTGGAAATGAGAGCTAATTAAAACAGCATGGCTAATATACTGGAATTCTTGCTTTTAAAATAACTTCTTTCTGTACTGCTTGATTGTTCTACAACAAGCAAGCATTAAGTTTTTAAGTACAAAACTTTTTACACTAGGAAATTAATTAACATAAAGGATAATTTGTGGGTTGTCTCAGTTCCTAATGGTTTAGAAACTACTGCAACAGGATAAAACTTTAACACCATAAAATATAAAACTGCTCAAACTTAACTATCAGGCAAACAGAATAAAACTGAGACTAAAGTCATATAATAAAAATCAATGCATGACAACAGCTTCACTTGAGTATCAATGACAATAGCTTGGACAATGGATCTTTTAAAATCCAATTCTAAATATCCTGAAAAGACCTCAAATACAGAATATTTTATACATTCTAGCTCCAAAATGACATACTCATCACACACTACAATGCATGCAAATGAAATTCATGTGACTTCTGCAGGATAACTGAATAGCAATTGCTGGCTTAAATGTTAAAATATTCAATAGGCCAACAAACTTCTACTATTTACAAGCATAAAAATTCCAGACTTTTGAAAGTGAAGTTTAGTTCTGCTAGGGCCCTCTGACTGAAAAGGTTATGACTGCTAGTGGGAGACTATTGTGTTATAATCTTTGGTGGAAATCACGTGCCATATATATTAAGAACACATTCCTCGACCTTGAACTGGTAATTTTACATAAGGGACTCTAGATATACTACAACACACAGAACAGTGCAAAAAAAGAGGAACTGATATACAATTTAGTATCATTTAGTACAACCTATAATGCAACGTAATATACACAGTAAAAATGTTTTTGGATCATTTTTAATGACATGAGAGAAAACACTGAGAATATTCTAAAATAAAAAGCCAAACATATTCATTAGTAGCAGAGTAAGAAACAACAGCAAAAATCTAAATATACACATGTATAAAACATAAAAATATATATATATAAAATACAGCTACCGTTAACTTTTGGTAGTTATAGCTGTAGAATTGTGTGTGGACAAGTAATTTTTAAATTATCTTATATTTTCCAAGTTTTCTACAAAAGCATTCACTATATAATCACAAAGATTGTCTGAAAAAAAATCACTAGGTTTGCATATACTAAGGAATAGAAAAAACTCACTGTTTCTCTAAAATTTCAGAGTGAAAATTAATAGGAGAATCACGATGACAGTGATTTCATATAGTAACAAAAGACATTAACTATACCATCAAGTCCAGTGGGTTTTTGTTTGTTTCAGAAAGATGTAATTTAAAAATTGTTGAATTTTTTCAAAGTCCAAAAATATTGGAAATTAACTTAATTCTTCTGATTAAAGTATATCAAAATCATAAAACACATATTGAGTATGAGAACATTTTCCCCAAAATAATATAGTACAGAATTTGCCTTTAAAAGAAGTGATAACCTTTCACTTATATCTTCAATTTTTAAAAACTTTAATTATTCTTTGTTACTAAAAAAGAAAATGAAGGTTATTTCTCAGACATACCTTACCGCACTGTGAAAAGCAATAGACCGTCCGTAAGTTATTACCAAAATCTCTCCCTCAGGAATATATTCCATACTACTAACAGACATATTAAAATTTAGAGATTTCACTTCTGTCATAGTAGCCTGATCCCAAAGGCTGCACAGAAAACAAAAGACAAAAAGCTGTTTACTTTTACAGTTAAATCCTAGAGCAGAGTAACCTACTAAAAAAAAAAAAAATTACAACTGTAATAAAGCAGCATGCATGCCAACTCATAAATTACAGATGATACAGAGAAGTTCTGGATTCTTACACAATACCAAATTATTTGGTAGCTTATTAGTGAAGACCTTGGTAGAAGAATATATGTCCCAAACAATTTAGCAAAACTACATTAAGACAATGAAACACTAGTCTCATCAATTTCCAATATTGTTCTAAACAGTGATTCTTATACTTCTACAAAATAATACATTAAGTGTTAGCACACAAAATTTTGTATAGAATTTCAAGGATTACCCCCTAGTGCCAGCATGAATGCAGACCAAGACTAAAAACACCTGTTTATAAGGTGTCTGTAGTTTCAAAGTTCCTTCTGAATTCTGCTCTATGGGTGTAAGAGTAAATGGATAGCTCCAGAACATTTTGAGTTATGTACAATTTAAGTTTTAATGTTCAAAGACAACTGTTCCTACATATTTTAGTTATAAAATAATTTAAAATATAAATTCTATAGGCAAATGTTTTGAAAATTATTTATTCAAAATTACTCTCTAAATAAATTAATGAAGAAAAATTACTTACCGGACAGTTTTATCATCAGCTGACAGAATCTGTTTATCATCACTACACCACAGAGCCTTTTTAATACCAGAGGTGTGACCACTGATTTCTTTAGGTTCTTAGGATTAAACAATATTACGTATATTCGTTAATATTTTATTTTTAAAACTTAGCAACATTGTAACAAGGTAAATATGTAAAAAGAAAGATATATTTAAAGTTAGACTGCAAATTTTCAAAGACCAAACCAATTCAAACTTGATGTTTAGACAGAATAAATTTAGTTTTCCTGTAGTCAAATAAAAGCAAGGAACCCAAGAACTATGATGCCACAGTAAATGTATCACAACCTCCACGCTAATATTCTACACAACTAATAATATTCAAAAGCATAACTGCCACCCCAATGAAATAAAAGAATAATGTGACAATTTAATAAGAACATGTACTCAGGAACAAGATGGACTGGCTAACCTTAGGACTACCATTAACTCCTGGATCCCACCCCCACCCCATCAAGGCACCAAGGTGGATACAGAAAAGGAAAAGGAAAGACCAAAAACAAAGGGTTGGAAGGGAAAAAAAAGCAGCATATCACATGTCGGGGATATTTCTATACCAAGATTAAGGCATCAAATAAATGGGAATCTGACTCCGTTGGCTAATTTTCCTTTAAAAGATTCTTAAAAGTCCTCGCTGTTATCTTTGGGTAAAATCAGATAATGGAGGCAATGCCATTCAACACTAACTTTTAACTCTAAGCATGTAACTTAACCTTCTGAAGACTAGATTTCTTCATTTATAAAATGGGATAACAGTTACTAAAAATCAGAATTCTATTTAAGGATCAAATGAGAATATATGAAGAAAACGTGTAACAGTCTCTGACATACAGCCTTCAGTTGTTATTTCTACTGCAAATGTAGTAGAAGAGTGACTTTCAAAAAGCAGCTTTGGGAAAGGTAAAAGAGGATGAAAAGTGTACTGAAGCCCTGCTGTGTCCGACAGGTACAATGATTAAACGAGGTCAGAGTACTTTGCTATGTTTTGGTATGAAGTTATCAAAAAGAATGGAGACTGAAAGTATGTATTCAATGAGCATGATGTATACATTCTGTCAAATATTTAGAAAAGTGATTGATAGCTTGATAGATGGACTGATAGAGGAATAGGTGATAACAGACCCAGCAAATTTGGAAAATGTTATAATTGTTGGATCGGTGTATCTGGAGGAGGAATGGTGGAGTCCTCTATGATTCTGTATTATTTTTGAAACTGTCCTATAAGTTTGATTTATTTCAAGATAAAATTTTTTAAAAATAAAAACAATGAGAAAAATTCCAAGGTGCCAGTGTAGAATGAGAAAACTATAAATGCTTAGTTTCCTTACCTTGGAAATGCCTTTAGAAATTAAAGATATCGCAAGAAAATAATTTGCTCATATCATATATGATAAAACCAGCAGCTTGCTGAATTCACATATAGTCAATAGCAGCATAAGAAATTAGAACAGAACCCTGTCTCAGCTCCAATCCAGTGAATTTCCAACTATAACACATTACTACTCAATATATGGGCAAACTATTTTCCAATATAACTTCGTTGACTCTTTTGCTCTTTTAAATTTTATTAACTTATGAATAAATAACAAATGTCCATGATACAAAGTTTAAGTTACCAAAGGATATTTAATAAATAAAACAGAATTCTGTTTATCATGTTTTAATAGCTTAAAAAAATATACGTATGTATGTATGACTATCATTAAAATACTAGAAGATGATAGATGTGAGGCTTCTCTAACACTTCCATGCAGTAACAAATTCATAAAGGAAATGAGATTTCATTCCCCAAATTTAAAAATTTTGTATACCAAAAAGCCCTATTAATATTAAAAGCAAATAAATCAGAATGCAATAAAGAACCTTTCCACTAAAGATGACCATAACAACAAAGAAACTGGCAAAGGGCACGAACAGGCAATTACTACACAAAAGAGGAAATACATTAAAATGATATTCAGCAGCATCTGAATATCATGAATAAATTTTTAAAGTTCACATTAATACAACAGAATACCATTTTTCTTCTATTAAATTGGCAAAGACAGTTACCAATGTTAACTATAACAGGTTAGTTATACATATATTTTTAAGCTTTGATAGAGGACACTGGTAATTATCTATCAGCATCTTCCACTCTGTCCCAACAATTCTATTTCTAAGGAAACAACTGGGGAAATATTTGGAACTATAAGGATGTTTAGCTTATGTAACATACTTTTAATATTTAAAATTTGTAAATAGGCCACACAGGCTGTAACAGGAAATTAGTTAATTTACTTATGATACATCCATAGAAGGAGTACAATACAGTCATTAAAAACAATCCGTAGGGCGGGCCACAGTGGCTCAGCGGCAAGAACGCTTGTCTGCCATGCCAGAGGACCCGTGTTATACTCCTGTGTGCCTGCCCATGTAAAAAAAAAAAAAAAAAAAAAAAAAACAATCCGTAGAATATTTAATGACATGAAAAAATATGAGATTTTAAAAATTCTTTTGACCAGATAGTACATTCATGTGATTCAAAAAATCTAAACAACAGAAAATGTATGCAAAGAATTCTCACCCTCCACAGGTTTTACAGATAATCACATTTACTTAACAAAAGGTAGCAGACTGTTCTATATACCCTTTTTAAAATTAGTATCATGATAAAAATTTAGTCAAGTGTAATGTACTACACAAACAGATTTTTGTATTAAAAAGGATATCTGCATAGGAAAAAAAGACTGAAAGAGTAAGAACCAAACACTAAAAGTATTAAGTGACTAATATTGCATGATGTATTAATATTAATTTTCTTCTTTTTAACTATATTTATTTTCCAAATTTTAGCGCTGAACATGAGCTCCTTTAATAAGGGAAAGTTACTAAAATTAAAAAATAAAGCCAGGAACTAACAAAAATTACTCTCACCTGATTCAGGTTTGTTCAAGTCATAGATGCGTAACAGTTTATCCTGTCCCCCAGTTAACAAATAATTACTATCCTGAAAATACACACAAGTAAAATGTTAATAGACTGACCATTTTAATAATCATTCCTCTTTCAAACTTCAACACCATTTTATACAAATAAAGCTCACAGAGCTCACAAAGAGATGCAATAAACACCAACTATTTCTGAGATGATTATGTGGAGCATTATTCCTTCTCATCACTGTAAAAGCCCTTGAAGAGCTTCCCAGTTCAAATATATTATGCCATCTACCCCATGAATTTTGTCATTTTACCCTTACCCTCCCTCCTGGGTAGCACTTCTTTGATAATCTGAAATCTATCAACTCCCCTCTGAAAGCATTAGGGATAGGTTACTTTGGCTCTTTAGATTTTTGATGTTGGAGGATGAGGATTAATACAAAAGTCCCAGGGTATCTCCAAGCAGTAAGAGGATTAACCAAGAAAAAAACAAATTTACATAGCTTAATATAACCAATCTAATATAAAATCGTTATCATACTCTAAAACAATTTAACTCCCTAAAGTGAATCATATTTTCTAATACCTGAGTGAAATCCACAGATTTGACAATGTGTTTATGAGCCAGGGTCATCAATTCATCTCCTGAGACAGCATCCCACACTTTGCTAAAAGTAAAAAATAAAGTTAAAAAATATGTATAATGGTAACTTTGATGATTAACAAATAAACTAGATACGTGAAACGTTGTGTAAGTACATCCTAACTCTTTTATCTCTAATATCCGCCACTATTAAGACTTTATTTGATACAACACATTGAAATGAGCTTAAAGAAGAAAAGAAGTAACTTATTCTTAAAAAACCATATAACCAATATAATTTTCTGTGATAGTGGAAGAGATCTGAAGAAATTAACTAAGTAAGATTCATAAACAAATCCATACTACTCACTTTTATTTTGGCCTAGTCATAACATTCTTTTAGCAAGTATACAAAACATTGCAATAAATTTTTAGTTTGATCTTTTCAACTTTTTTCTCTATTCTCATCCACACGTGAAACAAAAATGAAAAGATATCCTTTAAAATTTTCTAGAATCTAAGGCATTGACACATTATGTAAAATTTTAAATCCAGATAGTGAAGAAAATACTCTCCCCATCTCTATCTCAAGATTGGCTCTTGGCTTCTCAAATCCCAATCCAGTTAACTTCCCCCACACATGATGTATCGGCCTTTGATTATATATTGCTAACATTGAGAACTTCTCTCAATTGCATTTGTTTTCTCTGACCCACCCCAACCCAGTGCACTTGTATATATACATATGTCTGCATGCATGTTTGTGTGTATCAAAGGCTGAATAGCACTTCACAAAAGTACTCTAAGGGGTTCCCCAAATAAAAAAGCTTATAGAAAAAGGAAAATGAATTCATTTTAGATAAGAGGTCAGTGAAAAGAAACCAGAAAATTTTTCATACAGGGAAGAGAACTGTGTTCTATAAAGCTTTTCATTTTAAGTCATTGGACATTTATATTTAGGAAGAGCGTGGGCAATAAAATGATTTTAAAAAAGGCAAAGAAAAGCAAAGATTAACCTTCCTTTCATTTTCTCAATAATCACACAATAAATGTACTCCTCTAGACTTGGTGTAATCACACAAAAGGGAGAAGAAATAATTCCAAAGAAGGTTCCTGCCTTAGTAGCTGAGCAGAAAAACATGCAAATGAGTAACACATCTAAAAAGTATAAATAAAAGACAAGCACATATGGTTGTGGAAACAGAAAAAACACACCTCTAACTATGCTGGGAAATGCAGAAAATCTAAGCAGCAGAGCTAAGCCTTAAAGAGCAAGAAATTTCTGGGATAAAAAGAAGGGAATGGCTATTATAGACAAGTATTAATAACATATACAATGGTAAAGAAACTTTTATTGTTCTAGTTTGCTAGCTGCCAGAATGCAATATACCAGGAACGAATGGATTTTTAAAAGGGGAATTTAATAAGTTGCAAGTTTACAGTTCCAAGGCTGAGAAAATGTCCCAACTAAAACAAGTCTATAGAAATGTCCAATCTAAGGCATCCATGAAAAGATACCTTGGTTCAAGAAGGTTCAGGGTTTCTCTCTCAAGTGAGAAGGCACATGGTGAACACAGTCAGAGTTTCTCTCTCATCCGGAAAGGCACATGGTGAACACAGCATCACCTGATAGCTTCTTCTCCTGGCTTCCTGTTTCATGAAGCTCCCCGCGAGACATTTTCCTTCTTCATCTCCAAAGGTAACTGGCTGGTGGACTCTGCTTCTCATGGCTATATCGTTCTGCTCTGCTCTCTCTGAATCTCCTTCATTATCCAAAATGTTTCCTCTTCTATAGGACTCCAGAAACTTATCAAGACCCACCCAAATGGGTGGAGACATGTCATCACCTAATTCAGTTTAACAACCACTCTTGATTGGATTACATCTCCAGGGAGATGATCTAATTACAGATTCAAACATGCAGTACTGAATATGGATTATTCTGCCTTTACAAAATGGGATTTTGATTAACACATGGCTTTTCTAGGGGACATCCTTTCAAACCAGCACATTTATAAAAGACTATACTACAAGAATAAATCCTGCTGTTAGAGTATCAAACCTTGCATACTATATAACTTGGGTTGTAAACTGCTGAAAAAAAATGTTCTAAGGGAAATAATGTCAACCTTGAGTAACACTGCTACTAAACACTCAAATGTTTATTACACCTTTGCACAAGAAACCTGCTCTACTTGCTCTCATTTCTAATTCAACTTTCTGGCCCCAACCTAGTTTTCCAATTTCAAGTTTGCATTATTTCTCTAAATCTAAGCACACCAGATTATAAATCATTCCCAAACAAGTCACATTATTTTCTTTCAGAATCCTACGTCATTGTTTGTTTTATATTCTCATTTATCTAAATTCTACACATCCTGGGGGCTCATTTCAAATGCTAACTTTTCATCAAACCTGTCTCTTCTCACCTCCAATAATTAACCACTTGTTCCACAGAATTGTTTCCACTGATTACAGTGCTTAACTGTCGTTTTTTTATTTGTTTATCTGCCTAATGTACTCTAGAATGATATCCAAGCATTACAATATCTATACAGGATTAAAGAACCTCTTTCTTATTCTGTGCTCCCTGTGTTTCAACTGTTCAAATGGGCTATACAGATAGGTTGAATTAGATTATGCACTACAGAAAATTTCAGTTCCAGACCAAATAAACCTTTCTTCCAATGGTCTCAAAGAGTATGTGTGGTTCTAAAATATACAGTCTTCCTTACCCCTATGTTCCGAATTACTTTAACCCCAACCTTTTGGCTTCGTTCTTATCTCTAAATATCAGGTTATATATCTAAAACAGCCTCTCAAAATCCAGAAATAATAATCGCTATTCCAGACTTAATGTGTCTGCTCTAAAATCTTACAATCTAGGCATCTGTTTTCTTATAAGCATTTTCTAAAGGTGACCATACCGTTCTTGTTCTTTTGTTTCTGCCTTATTTTGTCTCACCAAACGTCCCACGTTCATTCACATCATTGCATGCCTCACGACTTTGTTCCTTTCTGTAGCAGCACAAACTTCATTCCTAAGTATACACCATCATTCACCAATCGACTGCTCCATCAGTGCATCCTTCAGCCACCTGCCTTCATTGGGCATCATGTAGAAGGCTCAAAATCCAGTCCATCAACATTCTCAATTTTAGATAATTTCATTGTTCCCAAGAGAAAGAAAACCAAAAAGCACACCCTCGCCAAATAGGAAATCTAAACCTCCTCTTAACTCTTGTCCCTCCCATTATTTACCTCTGCTGTTGCTGTGGTTGTGCTGATGGTTTCCTTTTGAACATAGCTCATAGCGTGCAATAGCAGTTTTCCCCTTGTACCCTGGACTTAAATACTCTTTGTACAAGAATCGTATCTTTTAAGTAATTCTTGTGAGAACTAACTCACATTTCTAGTGTTAGTCAGTGGGCACATAGGTCTACATAATCCCTTTCAACCCCGTTCATCTTCAATATGGTAATACTACTTTACATCCACTAGAGAACCACCTTCACTCCTATCTATTCTCTTTCACTGACGTTCAACCTCATTAGTTAATGGTTCACCCATCTTTAACTTCTATGTATCTCTAAATCCCCTATATTCTGTATTACATTCTGGCTATACCTTTATGCTGGTCAGAAAAGTGCAATCATACAGTATCTATCCTTTTGTGTCTGGCTAATTTCACTCAGCATTATGGCCTCAAGGCTCATCCATGTTGTCATGTGCTTTCAGGACCTCATTTTGTCTTACTGCTACATAATATTCCATCGTATGTATATACCACATTTTGTTGATCCACTTGTCTGTTGATGGGCATTTGGTTTGTTTCCATCTTTTGGCGATTGTGAATACGGCTGCTTTGAACATCGGTAGGCAAATGCCTGTTTGTGTCGTTGCTTTCAGCTCTTCTGGGTATATACCAAGTAGTACTATTGCTGGGTCATAGGGCAACTCAATATTTAATTCTCTAAGGAACCGCCAGTCAGTCTCCTATAGTGGCTGCACCATTATACATTCCCACCAGCAGTTCATAAGTGTTCCAGTTTCTCCATATCCTCTCCAACATTTATAGTTTCCTGTTAGCTTAACAGCAGCCATTCTTATAGGTGTGAAGTAGTATTTCATTGTAGTCTTGATCTATATTTCCCTTATGGCCAATGAAAATGAGCATCTCTTCATGTGCTTCTCAGCCATCTGTATTTGCTCTTCAGAAAAATGCTTATTCATATCTTTAGTCCTTTTATAATTGGGTTGTTCGTTCTTCTGTTGTTGAGTTGTATGATTTCTTTCATATACAAGATCTTAAACCTCTGCTCAATACGTGATTTCCAAATATTTTCTCCCAATGAGTTGGCTGCCTCTTCACCTTTTTGACAGTCTTCTGAAGTACAGAAGCATTTGATTGTGAGAAGTTCCCATTTATCTATTTTTTCTTTTGTTGCTTATGCTTTGGGTGTAAAGTTTAGGAAGCTACCTCCTATTACTAGGTCTTGAAAGTGTTTTCCTACATTTTCTTCTAGAAGCCTTATGGTGTTATTCTTATATTTAGGTGTCTGAGCCACTTTGAGTTAATTTTTGTGTAAGGTATAAGATAAGGGTCCTGTTTCATTCTTTTGGGTATTGATACCCAGTTCTTCCATGCCCAATTATTGAAAAGACTATTTTGTCCCAGTTCAGAGGATTTGGGGGCCTTGTCAAAAATCAGTTGATCACAGATTTGGTGGTCTATTTCTGCACTCTCGATTCGATTCCATTGGTCAATACTTCTTTGTGCCAGTAATTATGTTTTGTATTTCAAATTTGTCTGCCTAAATTTATTCTTAGTAACAGGATAATCAGTCACAAGACTGTGGTAAGAGACCATAGAGATTAGAATTCCAGACTCCTGACACAGACACAAGGGATCAAAAGTGAAGAGTCAAATACACCTGAAATTACTACCTAGCTATTCACATGATGTTTAATCTCAAGAGAGCACTGGGTACTGCCCTTTGAAATACTAATATCAAGTATATTAACAATCTTCCAAAAGCTCCTCAAAATCTTAAGATTCTGCTTAGACAGGTGAGGAAGAGAGAACTGAAATGACCAAGTAATATCACTCATAGAACTAAATGTGGCTATGGTCTTTTTTTTCCTCTTACTGAGAAACACTACTAAAATTGAGACATGACATTCTCTGACAGAACATGTACTAATCACTTGTACTTAGGCTGGTGTATTTCCATATTCACAGTAAGAGTCCTAAAAAACGCTTAATCTAGAATAATTTAAATGTTTTCTAACATATTTCTCAATCTCCAGGCAAGAAACTGACATTAACTATCTGAATGCAGAGCTCAAGTCAAGACAGTGAAGCATCACTAACAATACCCTTTCATTAACTAATTCCTGTAGCATTGATTTTCTGCTCAACTCATGAAGCACTTGTCATCACCCCCAAACCACTGATATAATAATATAATGTAATACCCCTACACATAATACCCCATCCACATAATATCACTATTTAATACTCTTGTTGTATCTTGAAAATGGTCTTACAAGGTCTCAAAGGAGATGCTTAGTTTACTTTTTAAAGACTTAACAATTAAGCTAACCACATTAACATGTTGCTCCTGCTATCAAAGTGAAGGAGATACCACCTTTGATTTGAGAACCTAACTTACAGCAATGTTTGTTCTTTCTTCTGGCTATAAAATTAAAGAAAATGTGATCATTGCAATACCTGTAGATTCTTGGGCTCACCCCCAGATCCAGACCTACTTATCCATTCTCTCTCTCTCTTTTTTTTTTTTTACATGGGCAAGCACTGGGAACACGGGTCCTCTGGCATGGCAGGCAAGCATTCTTGCCTGCTGAGCCACCGTGGCCCACCCTTATTCATTCTCTTAAACAGAGCATAGCAATCTCTCCATTTGGGGCACACTCCCCAAATGATTTTGATGAGAGAAAAGTGAAGGTGCAGAGAAGAGGATCATGTGAAATAATACGAACATTAGCTTTATGAACTAAAAGATAGTAAGAGTATGAGTCAAGAGGTCATTCTGGAGGTTACACTTATGCAAGCTTCAGCCAGATATTACAAATTACCACAGTATGCTAAGCCCCAACCAACAGTATTTTCTGAAACCCTAAAGAAAGCCCAGGGCTCTGTCTAAGAATCTACAAAAGTTTCACTCATTAAGTTTATCTTTCAGAAACTTACAACCTCCAGATTTTTCCTATGCCAGACTGAAACACAGAGGTACCAATCTCTCCCAGAATAGCAACAAGTTGCATTCCCCTACCCCATAATGTCGATATTACTTTTCCACATGAAATTAGAATGGTCATTGCCAAAACATCCCTGAAGACTGAGAGAATGATCAAATAAGAGGGAGAAGTTTTAATAAAGAAGTTAGGATTTAACAAATGATTATGACTACTGAATCATTATATACTTCTTTTTAGTGTCTAGCATATTAGAACAATCAGAAAGAAATATGTGAAATTGTGGAACTGTAACCCATACTATACTTTGAAATTTATCACTTTTCTGCACGTATGTTATATTTAATAATAAAAAATATTAATAGACAACAAACAGATGTTAAGAGGATGATGTTTCAGGAACAGTATACCATCACCAGACTCAACTGCCCAGGTCACCTCAAAATAATACTCTAAACTGACCCACAGATACGTTTTGCTATATAACTTCTCTCAACAAGAAACAGGAACAAAATTTACTTAGAAACACAAGAATGGAAGAGATTTTCTTAAAAATGAATTATACCAATTATGACTAAATCAAAAAAGTTGGGGTGCTTTTCTCTAGCTAGATCTAGTTTCATAATAGCTAGTCCCATACAAGTTTTTAAAAGGGGGGGGAAATATACAAAAATGAATACTTACACCTCCATACCCCACAAAAACACTCAAATGAAATGTGGTAATCAGTCTCAGCTACCATTTACCGAGCACCTACTATGAGCCTAGACTCTAGATATAAAACGGAAAAACATCTCTGAGATCCTCCCAATAACCTTACTGGTCTTTCCATTTACAGATATGAAAACTAAGGTTAAGAAACTTCTTATGATCAAACAGGAAATAAACATAAATTCAGGCCTGCCTTATGCCAATGCTTACAAATTTCCCACTATATCACAGCATCTAAATGCTCTATAAGTGACCTAAGCAAAGATGACTTTGGCAGCAAGATAAAATTCTGACTACTATTTTCGAGACACTGTTAAGTAGCTAAAGTGCCTTATATTTTCACACCTTTTTTCCTCTTCATTTCAGAGTAATTATCACCTGAAATTCTATATTTTGCTCTTTATTTCTTTTCCTGAGGACTTGCAATACAACTTAGTACAAATAAAGAGTCTTCTACAGATTTTACAATGAGAAGGGCATCTTTCCTAACAAGCTTTTGCACAGATATCTTAAAGATCAGAACAAGACCATCATGCAGGAGGTGACTAAGAATTATGCTTATGTAGTTAACATTGTTATGGTCAAAAAACAACATAATTGAGATTAACAAAAATGTGTCTCTCCACTAACTGGAGTTTTTTAATACTAATTTCTGTAGTGTCTAAAATTATGTTGTCAAATTTATTTCTTAGTTGCACCTAATTTAAAATACCCACATTATTAACTTATTACCATCAGACTGGAACCTCGATAACCATAATGAACTTTTTTAAATTCCTGCACCAAATATTTGAAATCTAGAGTTATGTATAACATTAATCCCAACTTCTCACGTTGATTTTGAAATAAATGACATTCATTTCCAGTAACTACGTTCCTTGTAGTTTGAGTGAAAAAAAGAAAAAAAACTTTTAAAGAAGTCAAGGAAAAAAGCTAAACACACAACAATCACACACCAAATTGTTCCAGAAACAAAACCAAGATCTAAAATTCATCTATGCTTTATCCTTTCATTTAGACAATTTCCTCAAATTATTTATTCAACAAAAAATATAAAACATGGCCATCCAACTCAAGAAAGTATGACACTGGAGTTCAGGTTATCTTTCTCTGGATGCCTTAGTTTGGACATCTTAGAACTGTAAACTTGCAAGTTAATAAATTTCCTATTTTAAAACTGAAAAACAGGATGGTGCAATGGTAGCTCAGTGGCAGAATTCTCTCCTGCCATGCCAGAGACCCAGGTTTGATTCCCGGTGCCTGCCCAGGTGAAAAAAAGAAAAAGAAAAAAAATTAAATTAAAAAACCTGAAAAATAAAAGAAATTATGACATATAAATCACTTAATGCTGCAAAAGAGCCAGAAATTTTCAGAGTGTGGTATGAGCACAAAGGAGCAAATAGCGACCTTCACTCTAATCTACCAGCACTCCATAAGTCTTCCATATCTGAGAATCACTTTTAGGTCCTATTTTCACCTCCTACGATTTACAATCAAAGATATCCTATTTTTAAAAAATCATGAATTTAATTCTGTGGTGTATCAGCCTAAAAATTTAACAAAACATAGTTTCCTATACACCACCACAATCATTTGCCTTCATTTTCTCATACTAAAATTGGTGTGTTTAATTTGCTGAAAATGGAGGTAATACATTTACAATTGCTTTTTTCTGTTAAAGTCTGTGTTTAAAAAAAAAAAGAGACAACATTTTCTTTCTGAGCTCTTTACAAGGCCTTCATTAGTTCAAACAATTAGGTACCTACTGAGTTATAGACACAATTAGAAACCGGAGATACCAAGATTATATAATATATGATACATCGTAGGAGAGGAAATGGGGTCATTCCAAGACAGTTTATAACATATGCAAAAGTGAGGATAGGGATAAGTGTATTTGGCAACAAGTTTTGTACAGCTGGACTGTAGGATGTATGGTGTGCAGCACTAGAAGATGATGTTAAAATCCTAGGCTGAGGCCAAATCTTAAAGTGACAGTGCTGAAATTTATTTTTTAGGCCAATAATTCTAAGGCTGCATGTCAATCACCTAGAAAAAAAAAAATCCTGATGTTGACAGCCCCAGCTTCAAACCAATTAAATCCGATTTCCTAGAGACCCAGGTGTATGAATATTTTAAAAGCTCTCATATTCTAATATAAACCCACGGTCATGAACTACTGAAACGGGAAAAGATAAAATGAAAGAGATCATTAGGTAGAAAAGTGACCGGATAAAATTTGTTTTTAGGAAGACAAATGGTAACAGTATGGAAGATGAGCTAAAGGGAAACAGACTAGTAGCAGGGAGTTGAAAATGACCCTGAACTAAGGCAACAGCAGAGACATGGAGAAATACAGTCGAGACAATCTGTAGATAGAAGCAAAGAAAGAAAATGATAATTAAGATATGGGTGATGAGGGAGAATCAAGAATTATTTAAATTTCAGTCTTTAAAAACTTAAGAAATAAACAGAAGTTCAGTTTGGAGCACATTAAGTTTTTTGTTTTGTTTTGTTTTTTTCATGGACAGGCACTGGGAATCAAACCTGGGTCTCCGGCATGGAAGGCAAGAACTCTTCCTGCTGCGCCACCATGGCCCACCCCACATTAAGTTTTAAATATGTCCAAAGGTAGTTTAGAGAGACCGGGGCTGAGTGTGAGATCAGGGCTAAAACTTTGGGGATACCAACATGCAGAACTCACAGTTTATATCACTTAGGGAGCACTTATAGAGAAGTATTTCCAAACTAGGACTAGCAACACCCATTACCTGGGGTACTTGTTAATAATACAATAATATACCCATTACCTGGAGTACTTGTTAACAATATGTCTGCGTCTCACTCCAGACATAAAGATAATTTTGAGAATTACTGAAATAGAGATAATACTAGATAGGACTAAGGATAGACTCTTGATGAGATCCAACAGTATGCGCTCTACACCTAAACGTGGAGCAGAATTTGCTGAACAACTGAAGTTTAAGTTTTTGATTGCCAAAACACAATCCAGAGACAACTTCAAAGTTAGCTATTTTGGCTACACTTACGCTGTGAAATCTGCAGCTGCTGTAGCTGCTTTGGTTGCATCCTTATTCAATGTAGCACCCCAAACAGCACCCTTATGACCCAAAAATGTTCCAATCCAGTCTCCTGTATCTCCCTGGCGTAGCATAGGTTTGCCATCTAGAAAACAGTTAAAAAGACATGTGATTTAGAAGTTCAGATTGTTTAAAATCTAAGTTTCAAAATATAAAGTGACTATGTTGAATAACAAAGTGGGAAATTCTCTTTGCTGTTTATTCCCACTCACTAGGACCACTAAGGAACGTCCCGAAATAAATTAAGAGTCAGTCATTCTCTTTCAGAAAGCAGCTGGGATTCTGTAGCAAAAACACTGATCAAACGATCAGACTTGGGTCCATATTGTACAAAACCTTCTTAACCGAAATCTCAGTTTCCCATTTGGAAAATGGGGCTTACATCACACAAGGATGTCCTGTGAGGAAACTGGGACGAAAGGCTTTATAAAATACAAATATGAGATATTTCTCGGCCTAGCCTTGTTTTATCCTGTTCCCAAATCCTGAAAAGATTTAGAGTGTTTACTGGTGGAGGCGACTAGGCAAGAGTGCACTGTCCAGTTTCTCAAGGAACAGCAATAAAAATGAATTACGGAGAAACCTTGGGGTGGAGGGGAGCAATACTTATCATTAGAGATATAAGAAAGGCCTTTCGGCTTCAAATACGGATTACCTAACGCTATCCCTTTCTCCACCAGAGCAGGCCTGATCTGAGGCTGAGGTCCCCGAGATCACTCTCCACACTTGGAAGTACAGACTCCGCTTCCTTTTAGCCCAGTCCGGGCAGTCGGAGACCCGGATCAGCGGCCATGCTTACCTTTGCAAGCACTGATTAAGAAATAGCCATAAGGCGTGATGCCACTGAAGGCCAAATCAACCACGGGTCTCGTGTGGCCCGAGCAGGTGAGTGGTGTCTGCCTCATTGCCATGGCTGCGGCGAACCAGCGATCTAGCTAGTGAGCCGAGGGTCGTTGTCGTCTCTTCTCTCCTCAACAGCGGCGCGTCTGACTCCTCAAGGCCCCCCTCCCTGACACTGGGGCTGGGCCGGGAAACAGGAAAAGGAGGCCAATCCTGTAGCACCAAGGTCAGCAGGGGGCTAGGGAAGGGTCCGGGAGTCCGCGACCGGCGAGCGACAGCCGCTGAGGGAGGGAAAGGGAGGGAGGGAGGAGAATAGGGGAGGGGGGCAACCGGAGAAGCGGCTCCGCCACGACCCACACCGTCCACACCAGTACCGGCAGGAAGTGACGATGAATGACGCACAGCTTCCGTCGGAAGTGACGACAGGGCGGGAAGGCGGGTTTACCCATTAGAAGGGACCTAATGAACAGGCGAGAAGGAGAGGAACGCGCAGTCGCAAATTCATCGCACGTTGAGCACGTGACGCTGGCCCGCAGACGTTACGCAGCTGCGTGCAGCGCCTGGACGCATTCTTGACTCTGGGTCAGGGTCTCTAGTAGTTGAGTCGGGTCGACTGGCAGTGGCCTTTCTGTCCCCGGGCGGAGATCGTGAGTTCTGGAAGTTGTTGTTACTTCCCTGTGGGGTCAGCGCCGATTCACCCACTTGACTGGACTGTCCTCGACACCCGAATGTCCAGAGAGAAACCGGAGTTGTTCTTAGTGACGGCCAAAACCAACAAGCATCATCTAACAGCTTATTTTTTCCAATTTGTCTTAAACCTTAAAACTTTATAGGAAACTCCTGTAGGAGTATCTACAAGTAAGGCCCTAAAAAAAGTAGTTCTCCCAGCCACGCCTGCAGTGTAACTTTCTTGTAGTGCTAGTGTTTTGGACACAAGTGTTTATCTTTAAATAGTTAACTTTAAATTACATTTTCCTTTGAGGACTTGATAGGACCCTAGAGCAGCGGTCCCCCAATTTTTCTGATGGAATAGTCAAGTCAGTAAAGTTTGAGCCCGCGCTCCAATATTTGAATAATAATTCGTAAATTACATGCACGTGCATTGTAATACATAGACAAAAATAGAAAATTTGAAAGCAACTAAAAACTAAATACAAACATAAACCTTTAACATCTTCCTGCAGGCAGCACACTTTGAGAATCACTACTCTCTTGTAACTGCCAGAGCTATTCACTGATTTCTCCTACAAAAGCTTTCCAGAGGAGGAAAGGCTCATTGCGCAACTTTTTCTTTCCTTTAATGTTAGAATTTAAGTCACAAGCAGCAGTGCATTTTGTCTATTTTATTTGCCACTGTATCCCCAAACCACATAAATGTCTGAATGTTTTCTTCCCCATCTTGTTCTGGTAAATGTCTACCATCCTTCAAGATTCAAGTCAAATGACGTCCCTTTCGTACCACTTTGTTCATTCACTTACAGTACAGCACTTACATTTTTTATTCTCTGTCTTCCTTCCACTGTGTGCCAACCTCCCACTATCCTCTAATACGTGCTTCCCCCAACTCACACACACTGAAGTTATTAGCTCCATAATGGCAATTGTTTTGTCTTTGTCGTATTTGAACTCTCGTACCACAAGAGTGGTGGCATTTAGTGAGTTCAAAAAATGATTGTTTGCTAGTTAAATGAGTGAATGAATTGCATTACTGGTGGACGTAAATAACTAAAAGACAACTCAAGTTAAAAGCAGCACAACATGTCAGTACAATATCCGATATGTGTTCATTTATTGCACATTATGTGCTTAAGTAAATAACTGATAAGTGTGGTACCAACTTTGCCTCTAAAAAATATATCACTTCTTGCTCATTTGGATTCTGAGTTCTATGAGTATTATTATCAATTGTGTGGGCTTCAAGATCAATATTAGAAAATGGGTTAATAAAAGTAAAATAACCAATAATTATTTATAGATAATTAATTTGTGATTATTTATAGATGAGATTACATGTGAAAAAAAATCTAAAATGTCTGCATCTCTTTGGCTCTGAAGCAACTCCAAAATGCTTCCCCCTTTAAAAGACTCCAATAAACCAATCAAGACCCACTTTAGTGGATGGAATCACATCTCCATCTAATCAAAAGGTCACACCCTCAATTGGATGTGTCACATCTCCAAGGAACAATCCAAAGTTTCCACCCCACAATATTGAATCAGGATTAAAAGAAATGTGGCTCCCCCCACAAGATTGGATCAGGAAAAAGGACATGACTTTTCTGGGATACATAACAGCTTCAAACTGGCACATCCAGTAAAACAGATTAAGGCCCACCCAACTTCAAATGGACCAAAATTTAACTAAAAATAAGATGTGAAAAGGTCTTATTTAAAATGGATTCACACATTTAAGATTAAGAACATGGAATATGGGTGGGTTATGATTAAAATTGTCTTACTTTAGGGTTATATAATTCAACCCAACACAGTAGAATTATTCAGAATAGATAAAAATAGAAGAACAGAAATACCCATCCATAATAGAATGGAATGTAAACAGTCATATATAGATGCAATGGAATACTAATACTATACACAAGTGAAAATGCAAGAACGTGATTCCCGGAAATCTAATGTTGACCAAACAAAACACAGCAGAAGTGTATATACAGTATGATTCCAATTCTATAAAGTTAAAAATGATATAAAACTAATTATATTTTTTATAAATAGGGCAGAACTAAAAGGAAAACCAAGGAATAATGAACAGGGCTATAGATTTAGGGGGAGAAAATGGAATGGCTTTGAGAATGGATACATATGGGCCTTCACAGTTTACATTTTTTCCCCAAAAAATGGATTGTGGGTACCCATGTGTTTGTCAGAATTTTTTATGGTACCCTACATTTATTTTTATAAATATCTTTTATTACTTAACATTTGTGGTATGCAGAATTCTAAGATGGTCTTTGAAATTCCCAACCCCCGATATACAAGTCTTTTGAGTGAGGACAACAATTGTAAATATGATGGAATATATAGTCACTGCCTTGACTGAGTTACATTATATAAGAAACTTGATAGGTATGTCACTATTGGTATTACTTTATATAAGACTCCATTTTAGTGGGCCGGGGAGAGAGATAGTCTGGCTGGCCATGAAACACAGCAAACTGCCCTGTTGTGGAGAGGGTATAAGGCAAGGATTTGAGAGCCACTAGGAGGAGTGGAGCATGTCCCCAGCTGACAACAAGAAAATGGGACTTCATTCATACAATTCCAAGAAGGTGAACTATCCCAATAACCTGAGGGAGCTTGGAAAAGGATGTTTCTTTAGTCCAATCTCCAAACAAGGACGCAGTTTGCCATCACCTTGATTTTAGCCTTGTAAAACCCTAAAACATACACTAAAATCATGCTAGGCTCCTGACACACAAAAATGGAGGTTAAAAAAAAGTGTTGTTTTAAATAGTTGATTTTGTGATTATTTTTTTACACAGCCCTAGAGGAAACTAATACAGTATTTGATGAAAAACAAATTTAGAAGATTGTATCATCTTTGTGAAAATTCAAATATTTATCCATTGATCCTTTAAGTAGACAAGCCATTCATTAACCAGCCATCATAACGAACACATGACAAGACTAAAGAACTTTAAAGTCATGGAATGTAAAATTTTGATTTGCTATGTCAAACCAAAACAAAGCCAGCCACAGCGGAGATGGATAAGCATTGGGATGAAGAAAACTAGGTACTCTATGAAATAAAAAGCACCTTAATGACATAAATAAAAAGTAATGTTATAGATTGGCGGTTCATACTGTGTAGTGTAGATGGCAATGGCGTCTTGTCCAGTTCCCTTTTACTGGTTGATCCTATGCCCAGCTGCTGTGCTGAGTCTGCTAGTGATCCCATTCACTGGCTGGAGTTGCCTGTCTGGGAGACTACACGTGCCCCACCCCCACCCCATCCCCTACAGTCAGCTGCT